>CAOKZL010003757.1:0-71110 GCA_948472985.1 Iguana delicatissima | reverse complement strand
CTTCTTTTGTAATTTGAGTTAAGTCCTTTTACATTCCATGATACTATTTTAGTTGTCATTTTCCTTTACTCTGAAACCTTCTATTCTTGTCTTATATATCCTCTTCTTCTACATATAAATCCTCAATTTCTAATTCAGGCCTTTTTTTGTTCTTCTTCCTCTAACTCAGTTTCCGATTTGCCGCTGTCCAACTCTTTATCCTGTCTTTCTTCTTCAATATTTAATTTTTTTTTTAGAGTTTTCCTCTTCTTGTTTCTCTTCTTGAATGTTTACTCCCTTTTTGTCACTTCTGTTGTTTTCTTTTGCTCTGTTTGTGGTTTCCAACTCTCTTTTTAGTCTATCAAAGACTTCCTTCACTCTTGTTATGTTTGTGATTTTATATCTTCTTTGTTTATATGTATAAGATATCCCTTCTATCCTTTCCCACTTATACGTTATTTTGTGTCTTTGTAACAGTTGCATTAAAAATTTGTAATCTTACCTTCTTTTTAGAATTTCATATGGGATATCTTTAAAAAAAATTATGACTTTGTCTCCCATTTTTAATTGTTTTTCATAGTTGGTTTGTATTATGTAGTCTCTTGTCCTCATTCTAATAAAACAAACCACTATATCTCTGGGCCATCCCTTTTCTCTTGCCATTCTAAAAATCTGGTCAATCTCTTCTTCTATCTTGTTTATTTGCATTCCTATAAACATCGCCAATATTGGAATTATTTTTTCATATAAATTCTCCTCAGATCCCTCTTTGATCCCTCTCAGTTTTATGCATTTGTCCCAGTATCGTAATTCTTGTTGGTGGATTGTTAGTTCCTCTTGTTTTTGATTTGTCTTCAATGTTTCTTTTTCTTTAACTGTTTAGTTTTTTCTTGCAGTTCTTGAATATCCCCTTTCATTATTTTAATCTCTTTATTCATCGTGTCCATTTTTCCCCCAATTGTTTCTATTTCTTTCCATATGTCTGCCTTGATTTCCGATCTAGTATCTTTCATCTCCTGTCTCATCTCATGTTTGAGACTTCTTATTTCTTTTAGAATTTCCCCCATCTGTTGTCCCATTTCTGTTGATGATCTTCTAGTTGGGTCTACGAGTTTGCGTTTGTGCTTTGCTCCCTTTTCTTAGCCCTGTAGCCGTTTTAACTGTATGTCTTTATTTTTATCAGCAGATGGGAGCACAGGACTTTTTAAGATCTTCAGTTATCTATTCAGGGGTTAAATGAATTGTTTTCTTTTCTTGCTTGAGCCAGCTGTGCCTTCCAGTCTTTTGTTTTCAGTTTTATTCCAGCACCAAGATCACTCTATCTGTTACAATACCTCACTTTCTCTCTTAGCATACTTGTACACATACTTGTATAATTTTAACCTCTAATTCAGTTTCATAACACACAATTTATCTTGAGTACTTTTCACACAATAAAGACAGTCAATCTATTAAAATTCCTTATTCTCTTAAATTGCATATATTCTCAACAAACAATTCTACTCTCTTATTTCTCACTCAATTATTATCCTAGAAATGTCCCGATAATTCTGTATTTAAATAATCTTAATCCTCTTGTTCTTATAAACAAATAAATTATATCTTATTGCTGTTCTGTCTGGTTTTCAATTCATTACAGCTGTCTCTTAAAAGTTCACACAGTTCATTCTATTATTCCATTACAGATTCATTAAGTTTCATTGAAGTTCTAAAAGTTCCAGCACTCATTTATATTAAATCAAGCAAGTATTCCTTCCAACCTCCCCCCTTAATCGCTATCTATAACTTAATTTGAATAATGACTTAAATTAATTCCTTATTTCCAACTCCTGGGTCTCTGTCCTTCTATCTTTTCTTCTTTAGCGAGCTCCAGCGTCTTATTTCACTACTTATTCAGCAAGCTCCAGCTATTCTCTGCAAGCTCTAGCTATATATTTCCCGTTTATTTTTCAATTTTCCATTCTGGTCTTCACGTGAGTGTGATAATGGGGCTTCCCATTATCTATGCTTATCAAAGGGAGATACTTCTCTCTTCAGGTAAACCAAGGGTTAATGAGATGTTAGGATTACATCAAGGGTCACAGGGTGAGAGTTGACCAACCAAAAGGAAAGGGTCAGCATCACAGGTCACAAGGTGAGAATTGACCAACCAAAAGGAAAAGAGGCGGGCATCTTGGAGAAGCTTCCAGATCCTTCCAAGGAGGAAAATATAAAACTTCTGAGAGGCCATGTGGCCAGACACACAGAGAGACAGAGAGAGAGAGGAGAGCTGGGCCAGTGGAGCTGGCAGCATGCCGTGTCTCCTGGACCCCCCCTCTCCTCCTTTAGACCATCTACGCCTATAACCTAATTGTGAGTAACTAGAAATAAGTAGTTAGTCACATTAGGGATGTTGTTATTTTGGGAATTGGCTGATCTTAAGAATGTATCTGTGCTGTTATATCTGTTTTGTAAATTCTTGTAACTAAGTGTACCTGGGAGAGGGGGTCTCCCAAGTGTGATATTGTTTATTTGCATGCCTTGATTAAAACACTTTTATAAACCTCCATTTTTCTCCATTTCCACGCCAGGGTTGGCACACGCTACATAGGACCTCTCACTCAGGGGAAGGGGGAGGTGGAAGTTCCTTATGCTTAGAGATTGGGCAGGGTCCCTCCTGTCCTTTCCAATTGATTCTTAATTCAGGGGGGTGGTGGCAGCATACCTGATAGAGCTGGGAGATTGTCAGTCGTTCCATGCATGGAAATCAGCTTTGGAAGGCTGGCAAGAACCCTAGTAAAAGCACTGGGAGGGAATTTCCAGTCTTACAAGGCTGGAAGTCAACTTAAGAGACTGGAAATAAACCTACAGTGTCACAGTGAGCTGTAGCTAATTCTGTTCCCTTTTATGTCTTATTATTAGCTCTGTCCACTTTTTCTTTCTTTCTGTTCCAAAGCAACCTTAAGTGAACTCTAGCGACTTTCTCTCCGGGCTCCTTTTCTCCAACTTACAGACTCCTGTACCTCAATCTTCACGTGAGCTCCAGCTTACTCTGTCCTTTCAATTTCTGTTCTATTCCCTCCTTTCAAGCTGCCGTTTTCCTGTCTCTCCTGCTCTGTATTTGTACATCTTCAATTTTATTCCCACTTCTGAATTTTTAATATCGTAGAATTCCTCGTCTCCTCTCTTCAGTCACTTTTGTCTTTTGTGGGTTTCGCAAGCTCCAGCGACTTACTGCAAGCTCTAGCTAAACCATTTTCTGTCCTTCTTTTCCTTATACTCTCCCCAAGTCTTTCCCACTTAATTCGTTTTATTTACGTCTTGTCTTTTTACTCTATATTATTGTCTGTAACTTCATCATAGTCTCTTTGTCTTGATCTCTTTGAGATTACATTTTTCCCCTCCCCTTTCGCTTGTCTTACCTCCCTGTCTCTTCTGTCCTCATTACGCTTCAGTTCTTCTTTTCCTGTCCTTTTCAGTTATTTCGTCCAGCTTGATCTTTTAATCCTTGAGAAAATTTTAGTTTGAGCTAGCTTTGGTTCTGCTTCTTGTACTTTCTCACTACCTATAATTATTTTTTTAAAAAGTTTCGGATGCCGCTATGCTGCCCTGCAGCAAGTTCATAGGTGGATGTGGTGCTCTTCGGTCCCCTCACTCTTGTTCAGCTTTCAAGCCTCTCTCATGGATGCTCTTCTAGCCTGAAGAGTGGCAACGGACCCCCATCGAGCTCCTCTGGACCCCCTTTACCTGGAAGGTGCTTTGCCGAGTGTGGATTGTCAGCAAATCCGCATGGGGTGACAGAATCAGCGGGAGCTCCCTTGCTGTTCTGGCGATCACGACGCCATTGAAACCGGAAGTCCATAATTGCAAATTTTAGCTATGTTTACTTTCCAATGATGAATCACAAAACAAAGTATGAAAAGATACGTAGCTGAGCAAAACATATGCTATGACACCTTCACCACTTGAGGAACCCTCTTTGTCCCCTCTCCCCACACAAAAAATTCCATGGTAAAAATATCATTTAGTTCAAAAGTCCTAGTTTAACTACACATGTATGTTCTTTCTCTTTGAAAGCAGTCTGCACCATCAATTCACTATTCAGAATATTGCTTGTTCTGCTGTAACACTGTCCCTGATATAACAAAATCTAGGTAGTATAGATCGTTGGAACAAAGAAATAAACTTCTTTACATCCTCACTATAGCAACTCCCGTGGTACCATAAATAGTGCCTAGGGCAAGTTGTGCTCCTATCTCCAGGCTCCCCCCTCTTCCTCTTCCACTTCCAGTACTGTTTTTTCATGAGGGAGATTAATGTGTGGGGTTTCCCGAGGTCAAAAGACCAGTCCCTCAGCACCAGGCAGGAGGTGCTGTTGCTCTTCTCCTCCTGCTGTTGTTGGGGGGGGGGTGTTCCCTGGTGAAGGAAAGCCAGTATGCAATGGAGGCTAGCCTAGGACTCCCATCTGCCACAGCCAGCAGCTGGGAAGATGGGAGTTGTAATTGAGGCCATTGTAAGCTGAAAGGGGCACCAGTCCTGGCAAAACCGGCCAAACTGCACATGCAATTTGGCCAGTGAGCCGAGAATACAGATCCAGGCAGCCTGAAGCCCAGGACCATTTATTGTAGACAGAAATGAGACATTGATCCATCCATCCATTCAATGGGGACTGAGAACCCACCCTTTGCCCCTCCTCCTCCCCCTCCTCCTGGTGGCGCAGTGGTTAAATGCCAGTACTGCAACCACAAGGTTGTGAGTTCGATCCTGCCAGGCTCCAAGGTTGACTCAGCCTTCCATCCTTTCGCAGGTCAGTAAAATGAGTACCCAGCTTGTTGGGGGCAATTAGCTAAAATAAATACATTGTAAACCGCTTAGATAACACTAGTTGATAGGCGGTATAGAAATAACTGCTATTGCTCTCTTCTCTGGCCTCCTCCCCAAAATGCTGCCACTGCCCTTCCTGCCCAAGTTCCTGCCAGATGCTACCATTGTGACAGCAGGCCACACTCTCCTTCATTGAGCTTGTCTGGGGGCAGGCAGCAACTCCATCCAAGCCCTGCTGCTTATTGGTGCAGCAGAGGAGAGGGCAGCCGATTGCCTCCTTGGGTTCTAGCAGGACCACTACATGTTTCCCCTCTGCTGAGGCCTGCACTAGTTGGCCTGCAGCCCAGTGGGAGGCAGGACCAGGCCCGGAGATTACACGACGGCTGGCTCAGGGCCGTATCTGTCATGGGCAAACAAGTCATGGGTGGCCTTGTTTGAAGCAAAAGGGGACTGCGTTGGCAGCCAGGGAGTTCACCTGTTAGCTTACCAACCTGGTGAGCCAGAGGAAGATGTAAAGCTTCTCACAAAAGTGCAGGAGGAGGATCTCTCAGGGTCTACCTCAATGCCTTACCTGTCCCGCACCCTCACAGCTGCACTGAGCACAGGCTTCTGCTTGGTCCTGGCCATCCAGCATGTCTATGGCCCAAATGCTTTGGTGGATGCTTTGGAGCTGCTTTTCAGGCTGCTCTGAGTGCTTTAGGGCAGAAGGGAAGAAAAAGAAAGTTCCATCACCTTAGCACTGTCATGCAACACCCTATTAGATTTAGACCTAAATATAGTTTTCTTCAGAAATATTTAAAGCAAAGATCCCATTTTTTTAAAAAAGACAGTGTGCGATACAGTTGTGTATGTTAAGTAATTATTTTGAAAATATAACTTAGAAGAAAGCACTGGTTGATGAACTTAAAAATAATTGCTAAGTACCAAATGGATTCTGTTTCTTAGGCACTAAGCTTCTATTACACTAAAAAAGTGGGCAGTAAATGTTTCCCTGGTTCTTTTTAAAATGTGTTTTAAATTATACTGCTGTAAACAAAGATGCTGAAACAGAAACTAATTACAGAAAGCTCCACCCCTATCAATATCCTGTTATGTGCTGTTTCTATAGCAATGAAAAATATTTCCAGTAAGGGGAAAAAACATATTGTGATGTAAGCTTCTTTCACAGAGAGGCAGGCATCATAATATGCAGCATTAACTTAAAAAAAAAAAAGCTTTTGGTTTATGAACAGTTACCAATATGTGTTTGGGAAAACTTACATAATGCAGCAATGATGGATATGAAATCAGTCTAATAAAAGCTTAATAGCATCTATTCACTACTGTAGCACATCAATATATGTATTCTTTGTAAATGAAAATTCTGAACAATGGAAATAATGTGATTTTTTTTAATTTCCAGAAGTAGTTACATTTCTTTGTTGCCCTTTTGCAGTTTGATATACAGTTGCATATTCTTGGCAATCCTTCTAAAAATTACAGGTTAAAGGTACTTGGGACTATCATTGCAGGCAATATAGCCTTTAATATGAAACTGCAGCAACATTCAGACAAATAATATTGTAATAATCAGTACCCCAAAGGAGAGAGATGCTCCTGGCTCTTCCTGAAATTAGTATTTCACTATGATCTAAAAGGGAAAAAAGGACTCCAGCCAGCTAAGTACATCCTCAAATAGCTTTATAGCTTTCTCACTGGGCAAAACTCCACTATAACCTAATATTCAAAACTGTTCCATAGTCTGTGTGAGCCTTTAGGGAATGGTTTAATAAATCAGAGCTTTTTCATGCCTCTGTATTTTTCAGAGCAATTCAAGAATCACTGCTGATGTATACATTCTAAAATATAGAAAATAAGAAAATGCTTTTTGAGGTTGAGAGGGGAAAAAATCAACTTTATAGCAAGCAAAGCATTTGGGGCATTGTATATTATGGTTACCATCCACAACTATTACAATTTAATAGGCGATTTGCTGCTGAATTCATTAAAGTATGGTTGGGGCGCCTTATGAATTTACAAGTGAGGAACAGGAAGCTCAGTATTTGGACACTTTACTTAGCAGAGAGTTTATATAGGTACTCTACATTCATGAGCAGCAAATGCTGACCTCATACTTATGTATAAAATGCGCCTTAAACTGCTCATGTACGCACACATGCACACACACACACAAAGTGGAAATCTCAAGAAGTTCTTTGAGCTGTGATTGGTTACAGAGAGGCATGGGAAGGACAAATTCAGTTTTTCTCTGAATTTATTGCTTATTTCATTTCTGCATTCCCAAACAAAGCTTGGGAATCAGTTAACTAGTGGAACCAGGAATGGCATCATGTTTGAGAAGAAGTTGGGCAAAATGCCTTCTTCTGAGCTCTCCAGCATTTTCCCCAAGCTTATCTTGAGGGAGACTGAGCTAAATGAAACTTATAATGAAGCAACAACAGCAGGCCTAATAGGCAGCAAATGTAACAAGAAATCAATCCTGTGCCCAGAAATGTTTGCATTAGAGAGAGGCAACATAGCTATATGAAAAGTAGATGGGGTGCAAATTTGCAAATACATTATTAAAGAGAGTCCACATGCTACACTGGGAGATAAATATGTGTTTAGGCAGGGCAATGAGGGAGTGAACTAAGTCAGATCAAAAGCCAGACTGTCCCTATTTGGGGGAGACAGGCCAGAAGACTGTTTGGTGTGACTGTGCCTCTGCATATCACTCATGGATACTGACCTTTTAGGCTGGAAATGTAAGCAGAAGTATCACATGAGACAAGGAGGAAGAAATATTACATGCAGAAGGCAGAAGCATCACATGGAAGAAGACTGCCAGAAGCACCACGTGAGACAGGCACTTTACAGTTGCCCCAGGACGGACATCATTGCTTCTGGGATTGATTTTTGCCAATGTGTATGTCAGGAACACGCCACAGAGGAACTAGTGATGAAGAACATTGCAGTGTTCCAGTTGTTCTATTTATATCAATGGGCTATTTCAAAATTTAAAACTAAAGAAGAAAAAGGGGAAGGGGGAAGAGGGAAGGGAAGAGGTTCCCAGAATGAAAACTGGAGATGGCTTTTGCATCTTTTATGTTTGTGTAAAAAGAGGGATTTCTGCAGGTATTCCTTGTTACCTAGTTGCATGAAAAGCAACAGCTGCTGAAATTCCCTTTTCTACACAACTATTAAACATGCAGGACCTGTCTCAGGTCCTTTCGCATGCCATTTCCCATGCGAAATGGCCACGGGAGCGAGGACGGTTCTGCATGACATTCTCATGATCGTGCAGTGTTCCCGTAATGATCCCACAGCAATCACAGATTATATCATTTTCAGCTCTTTGCCGAAAATGACCCGCAATTGTGCATTCCTCCCACGTCCCTCTCACATTTACCTAGTGCGTGGAACCTCAGCAAGCGCGAAGGCCACACTTCCTGGGAAAGTACCCAGATGCGCTGCAGAAGGAAGGGGCGGAGCTATTGCGCTTCCTTCCGGCCAGCATGGAGCTGGTGCAGAGGGAAGCGCAAGGGATGTGATTCCCTCCCACAAGAGGCTTTTCACACGATCCCCACATGATGTCAGCGAAAAAAGGTAAGGTGCAAAAAGGGCCTGTGTCTGGCAGCCCAGGAAGGCAATAGAAAGGAAAGGATAGGATAGTGGTAGCTGGCATGTGCCTAGCCATTTTGGATACTGAAACCAAGTGTGAATTTATTAGAACCATCATTTCCTAGATCAGGAGGAAGAGACCCACATGTGGTTAAGCAACATGAAAATTTGGTTAAGTTGGCAAAAGTTATTAATGAAAAAGAACAGAGAAGGTAGGAGAAACTCCAGCAGTTTACTTTTGTCGAGACCTGATGAGAAGGACAAGATTTCACTCCTTCCACACATCTCCCCCAAGTGCTGAGATAATTGAATGTAAATTGCTTTTGGATTTTGAACTTGGTTTGTAGCAATTGAAGTAAGTTGAGCACAAAGGGGAAAGGAGAGAGGAGGAGAAACTGGGACATTTTTAATTTATTTTTAAATTAAATGAATAACAACAAAAAGGGTGAGCAAAATATCCATTTTCCAACAAGTCACATATTACAATAAATTAAAAGAAACCCTCTCTTACATACCCTGCTACCCATTATCCCATCCTTCCCCATTCAATTTCTATCTTCCTTAGTAGTTCTTTTTCACTATGGAATTATAGCTATGTAAATTAGTCATTGATCCTACCAATCTAATATTACAGGTAAACACTACCAATTTTTTTAAATTATAATTTACCAGATTTCACAGAGTTTAATGCTGTAAGCATCAAAACAAGAATTTATATTGATATCCTCCTTCTCTCCGTTCATGTTAATATAATCCAAAATTGGTTCCCAATCTTGTTCAAATTCTCTAATAGATGCTTCCTTCAGTAGTGTTGTTAATTCTTCCTTTGCCATTACCTCAAGTACTTTCAAGAGTCAGTCATCAATCTGGGGTTTTTCTTCAATTTTCCATTTCTAGGCATAGTTTATTCTCATGGATGCCACTAAATACAATATTAATGTACATATTTTATTTTTTATATGACATGGTCACCCAACATATTCAACAAGTACAACTTTGGCTTCATTTTAAATTTCAATGCCAAATTCTGTGAGATAAACATGTACTTGTGTCCAATATTTTTTGGTATTTGGACAAAGCCACCACATTTGAAAGAAAGTACTTTTACTTTCTTTGCATTTCCAACAGGTTTCTTCTTTTGTTTTAAATATTTGAGATAGCTTAACTGGGATCATGTACCACCGGTACAGCATTTTATAATAATTCTATTTTAATCCAATATTCAAAGTGAATTGTAAATTTTTTCACCATGCTTTTTGCTAGTCATCATAGTCAATAGTGTGCCTGCCCAATATTTTGGGCCCATTTAACTGTTTAGTCTTTTATAATTTCTGTTTCCAATTTTTGTTCAAGGAGATTTTTATATAATTTTGATGTCATTTTCATTAGACCTTCCCCCCAAAAAATCATTTAATTTGTTATATTCTTTTGTAATACCATATAATTTCAGATCCATTTTAAATCATTCCTGTAACTGTCTCTAGAGGAACTACTGCACCTTTATTTCTTGATGTTTTAAATCTTCTCTGGATTTAACACTTGGGCCTTTTTCTTTCCAACTAGTCAAGAAAACTGGGACATTTTTTTAAAGCAGCTGAAAAAGTGGGAATGCAGAAGATTAAATGGGACTGTCCCTGCCAAATTGGTACAGTGTGTGGGGGGTATGGGGTTAATAATGCTAATGGTGACCAAAGAAATCCACACAACTTTGTTGATAAATGAAGAGAATGATGACAGATACTCCAGACTGGAGAAGAGTGAACTTAAGCTACTGAGGAAAGGTCCATACTTTGACCAAAAATGGTAGTCACATATTGGGCTCCTTCCATTCTATAATATGCTGTACCAATCACTATGATCTTCGTATCATTAAGACTGATTCCTCAATGTGACAAGCAGTAGACAGACATAAGGAAAAAGGATGGGAAAATATAGAGTACGCTATCATTATGAGCTTTGGTGTATATTGTACTTGCGGAAGGAGGAATCAAAAAGGGATCTAGGCATCTGAGTAGACCACAAACTGAACATGAGTCAGCAGTGTGATGCGGCAGTCAAGAAAGCCAATGAAATTCTTGGTTGCATCAATAAGAGTATGGTGTCTAGATCAAGGAAAATAATAGTACCACTGTATTCTGCTTTGGATAGACCTCATCTGGAATACTGTGTTCAGTTCTGGGCACCTCATTTCAAGGATATTGACAAGCTGGAACATGTCCAGAGGAGGGTGACCAAAATGGTGGAGGATCTGGAAGCCACGCCCTATAAAGAGCGTCTTATGAGAAGCTGGGTATATTTAGTCTGCAGAATAGAAGGTTATGACAGACATGATAGTTATGTTTAAATATCTGAAAGGATGTCATATCAATGAAGGAACAGACTTGTTTTCCACTGCTCCAGAAAATAGGACAAGCAGCAATGAATACACATTACAGGAAAAGAGATTCCACCTAAACTTTAGAAAGAAATTCCTGATGGTCACAGGTATCCGGCAGTGAGACATGCTTCCTCAGGGTGTGGTGAAGTCTCCTTGTTTGGAGGTTTTTAAATAGAGGCTGGGTGGCCATCAGTTGGGAGTGCTTTGATGTCTGTTCCTACATAGCAGGGAGTTGGACTCGATGGCCCCCTGTGGTCTCTTCCAACTCTACGTTTCTATGATTCTAAGTTTTTAGTAGCCACATGTTTCTTGCAATAGATGGGTCTTCTGACATTAGGTTTTGTCTCTTCCAATTAAAATGTCACTATCTTCTACATTACTGTATTTACTTACTTACCTACTTACTTATTTACTTAAAAAGTCTGTATCATCTTTCAGCACAAACTCTCCCTTGTATCTTATTCAGGTTCTTCAGAATGGTGTGGCCATAAGTTGAAGAAATGACAGTAAAACAAAAATTAAATTAATTGATCCAGATGAGAAGTGAGCAAATTCCATTTATGTCAAAGCCATATTGCTACCCTCTGAACACACTGGAGGGGAGGGCACTGCATATACCTTATACCATATGTGGAGTGGAAATTGCAATTTGCCACTGGAGGAAGTTGCATGGTGTCATTGAGGGAAGCCACAGTTTGCTTTTGAAACAAGATTAATGGGATGTATACTCTTTGTTTCCCAGGGGACCAGTGCTTTTAGGAGGCTTCTGGGAGCTTGTAAACTATGTCCAAGCACACTGTTTTCCTTGTTTCAAAGACAAATCACAACTTTCCTTGACACCACCAGCACAAACATTGGCAGGGACATTGGGAGTATGGGAGGACAGGCTGTAAAAAAAAAAAAAAAAGGAAAAGGAAAAGGAAAAGAACGATTAAAAACAAAAATGAAACAGGAAGCCTGAATGCCTGAGTAAATCAGAAAACATATTTTGATAATTTGAGGCCTATAAAATAGTGTAACTAACTTTTTGCTATCTTGGATTATGCATAGTAATGAGAGTCACTGATTATTATAGTTACTATGGATTAGGTCCCTTGGCATCACAGAAAAATGACAGAATATTTCCATTTGTCTTTAAAAAAACAAAAAAACAAAAAAACCCACTTGGCTTTCTTCTTCAAAAGGCAACACCTATTTGGTAGTGTGCTGCATCAGCCCGGAAGATGCTAAGAGTTAATCAATGCAATCAGAGGAATGTTACTGGAATGGGTCAAGTGCAACTCTGAAGTAGGGGGTTGGCCTGGTAGAATTCTTCATGCCCATAACTGTACCTGAGTTGGAATTAATTTCAAATTTCTCTGTCACATAAAAATGGATGAAGAATTGTGTTACCAAGACTTCTAAAGCAATTTTCTAAATATATCACATGTTTCAAATTTTACTGAACTAAGATGCAGCATATGATGCTATGGCAACAGTCAGAACTCAGGGATTAGGAACTGGAAATGTGTGTTATCTCTTTGGGTCAGTGAATGACAGTATGAATTTAACTCAATATATATGCACAATATTTTTGCACACTTCTGTAAAAAGTGTTTTTTTATTTGTTTATTGTATTATATGAACATAACATATGAATGTAACAAAAGATAACAATACACAGACATTACAAAATCTTAAAACAACGAAACACACATAAAACAATGTACATCTATAAAACCGTACAATATGAACTAATTAAACAACTAATAACTAATTAACATATATTAATCCTATCCAATGAAAGGATTGGCATACTGTATTCTTATATATCTCTATTAGTCATTTACATATTAATCATGGTAATGCTTACCAGTTTATACTAATTGAACTATATATGTAGATATATTGTTTTTTAACCAGAATCATTTTTGAACCAACAATCGTTACTTCTTCATTACCATTATATTACTTATTTCGTCTCTTTTACCAAAATTCTACCACATCCTTCCACTAACCCTCCCCCCACCCCACTTACCAAACCTCAAGAAGAAAATGCTTACCTATCTATATCTTACCTTCTACACAAAGTTTTTATCTTATATATCACTCATTTTTATTACATCACTCTTTTCCTTATGTCAAAGCTGGATTTTAACTTATTTTTATATGCATTAATACAAGTTTTAATACATACTTTTGTCCTTTTTCTTTATGATAGTAACCTGACTATCTAATCTTAAACATCCTTTCTTAGAGATCTCTTATATTACTGTTTAAATTTCCTTCAGATCAAAATAAGATCTCGCTTCCTTGTAAAAAGTGTTAAGTACATGGCCAATCCTGCTATGGGTAGAGTGAGACAGAAACCTTGGGAAGCAGACAGGAGATGTTATGGAAAGGGAAGTATATGGTTAGTTATTTAGTTTGCTATTATTATATATATCCAGCCAGAAATATGGAGGGGGGACTTGTGGGATTTCCTGCCTGACCAAACTAACTTGGCTGACTTCTGCCTCATGAAGCCAAAAGTCCCATGTCATCTCTTAGATAAGAATAAGGAAGTCACAACCATTCTGGATCAACATCCTGATAAATCTAGTCTGGGTTTTAGTGAATAGATTCAGGAACAGATTTCTTGGCAGAGTGGGGAGTGGGATTAAGGCACATTCCGCAACAATGAACTAGTGTTGGCCATTCAGAGGAGAACACAGACAGGGCTCTAGAATGCTGTGATAAAGACTTTGAGGGTGGAGGATCCTCAGCCACTTGCGGCAGTCCAAAGTGGACTTGGAACAGGTAGGAACAGACATCTCTTAATCATGAGCCCCACACCCAGCCTTGAACTCTCCAGACCCTCTGGGCATATCAAGCCATGAATAGGCCAGAGAGGGAGTATTATTTTGTCATCAGAATGGGACTCCTGACCAAATAACAGTTCTGGGCCATCACTTAGAGAGGTATGGCCAAACTGATTGCAGGAACTCAGTTGCTTTGCATTCATTTCTTTTGACTAGTTCAGCTTTTGAGAACATACTTTGCATGCAAAAACTCCCAGTATCAATTTTGGCATTTCCATGTAGTTCTAGAAAGAATCTCTGCATGAAACCCTGGAGAGATGTGGCCACCCAGTATAGACCAATGGTCTAACTCAGTGGTTCTCAACCTGTGGGTCCCCAGATGTTTGTGGACTTCAGCTCCCAGAAGCCCTGAGCATTGACCATAGTGGCTGGGGCTTCTGGGAGCTGAAGTCCACAAACATCTGGGGACCCACAGGTTGAGAACCACTGGTCTAACTCATTATAAAGCCAATTCCTCTTACAGCTGTGTTTGTAAAACAAGATGGATATTCCTGGTTTAGGGGGTTGCAGGGCAATGAGCATACATTAAAGCATTGTTAATTCACTACAAAGAGACATGAAGATGAAACCTTATCTAGCTTTTATAATGCTTCATAGGGTGAACTTTGCTAAACTCTGCATTCAGTGCCAAAATAATGGGGGATCTTGATTGGAATTTAATGGTCATATCTTGCTTCTTTGGCAACTCCTGTAGAAATAAGCAAATGAGAAGTTGGAAGCTTTATATGTGAAATCCTGCCCCTTATTTCTTTAAACAGAAGTGGGTATTGTAAAGGCAATTGAAAGAGAAAATAATGTGAAGCAGCAACGATTATTGTAATGTTAACATATTGACCCTGCAAAGAAATCTACTGTGTCAGCAGGAAATTTCTACTGCAGCTTAACACTAAATGAAAGAAAGGAAGAGAGGGAGGAGAGAGAGAGAGAGAAATCCTGCATTTCTTTAAATGTGAACTGTATTGAAGGAGGAAGGCAGTCACCTGGACAAGCTGCAGCATTATATATCCTAGAAAACAGAATCTATTACTATCTGTATTGTTTGTTAATCTAACTGAGGAGGGGGTAATATTTATATATTTATTTCCAATTAACCTGCACTGGGAAGGTTCTCTACAAAGATTTTCCTTTACAGCAGAAGAAATAAGTAACTACTAAGATAAAATGTCATGGTTGGTGATCTGGAGAGAAGTAAGGCAGTCAAGCAGGGTCAAAGAGTAGCTTAGTCTATGCTTGAGCAATAAATTGTTTAGACAGAAGAGGAAGGTGAGGGTTGGGTGATTTTTACAAGCAGGAAGAATCTGATTGGCCCAGTTGGGCACCTGATACCTGCTTAAGTGATCGCTGTAGCCATGTTCTAACCATTAACAGTAGTTAGGATGTAGCAAAGAAGAAAGCAGGTGTTACCCTGATTTCTGGGGGTCCCGTGAGGGACACCTAAGTGCGCTCCAAATTATAAAGTTGGGAATTAGCAAAGAGCACAAGCTAGCACTACGAGATGCAGGGCAACATAGTGAGATCTTTTACCCAATGTCTACGGGGTCAGGCCGAGTCAAGGAGCAAACAGATATAAATAATAATTGTTGTTTTTATTGATATACAGTCAAACACGTGTATGCAACACACTCACACAGAGAACTATAGAAATAAAGGTTGGAGTGGGATAGAGGGATTTTAAGAGGAGGTTTGGTATGGGAAATACTGCACCTGTCCTGAAGCCCGGAAAGTCTGAGGAAAAAGGTCCGTTGAAATAGAGTTCTCAAGCACGGGGAGCTGAGGGGAAGGCTTGTCAAACAAAGTGACAGCAAGGTGGGGTGGAAGCCAAGAGCAATCTGAGGAAACGCTCAAAGTCAGGGGGTCTTATAGGGGACAATGTGGCTGCAGGCTAGTCCGTTCTCAGGGACAATGAGTTTTGGGCTGGAGACAAAGCCTCCGAAAGGTCAGTGATTTACATGATTGAGTTAAGATTGAATTGTCAATAGAGTGGCCAGTATGCAAACGCAGAGTGTTTGACAGTTGAGTATTCGGCTTGTCAAGCTGCCTGCTCGGGGCAGGGAGTCCTTTGTAAGTAGCGTGCATACAGAATGTGGTACTTGCCTTGAGGTTTCCTGAGGCGGCAGTCTGGCTATTTCTGGCCTGCCTATATTAGTTTGGAATATTTCAGCGATTTGCGGCCATGCCTGTATGCGTGCTTGTCCAGGGGCCTTGCAAGCACACAGAGAGGAATAGGTAAAGGAGGCCAAATTACTGATATCAAATGATATTTAATATCCCACAAGCTCGGGCTGGGAAACTGCGGTAACACAGGCTTGAGATAAAAATGAATATTTTTTTTCCTTTAAGAAAACCTGTTTTCTTAAATTATTTAGAGATTATGGTATTTCATATCCTCCATCATTTCACAGATGAAAACTGGGACAGGTGTAGCCAGGAAACATGAAAGTGTGGTCAAGATGATATAAGTTATTAATGAGGAAGAACACAAAGCAGGGGGAGGCTGCAGAATTGCTTTTGCTTGAGCCTACTGGGAAGGGTAAGATTCCACCCTTTCCTCCCTGCTGAGTTAATTGAGTACAATTTTTGCTCATCCTTTGTACTCAGTTTGCATCAGTCAAAGTAAGCAAAGAACAAAGGGGAAGAGCAGGAAGAGGAGGAGGAGAGAGAGACTGGGACATCTTAAAAGCGTATGAAAATGTGGGGTGACAGAGGATTAATTGAGACTGTCCCTGACAAATTAGGAGAGTTAGATGGTACAGCATCTTACAGCAACTAAGTAGCCAAGAGGTAAATTTTAATGATTTAAATTTCAAGTATTTCTTGAACTTATTTTTTGACACTGATTTTTAGTGTTTTATTGGAAAGGCCATGGTCTCACATGTAAGAAACAAATTAAATCTATAATAATGAACATGGGAGCCAGCATGGTATAGTAGTTTGAATGCTTGACTAGGATTCTGGGACACTAGGGTTTGTCCTGATAGATGACCTTGGGCAACTCATAGACCCTCAGCCCAGGAAGAAGGCAATGGTGGATTGCTTTTGAATAAATCTTGCAAGAAATCCCCATGAAATCAAGAGACAATTGGAAGGAATGCAACAACTTAATAAAAAAAAAAATTTGGTGTGACTGCCTCTTTCACAGTCCACAAATCTTAGAAAATTGCCAGACATAATAAGGGGATTAGGGCAGTGTTTATCTCAGGTTTACTTTGCTGCTTTAAAAAATGAATTAATTTTATTTATTTAAAATATGGCTGTAGCCTTCAGTACCAAAGGTCATTGGATATCATTGACTAGGGCGCGAGATGTCAACCTTCAGGCTACTCAAGAATAAAAGCCTTAAAATTTGGTCCAAATGCTAACAGATGCTTTGGGGTGGATCATCAGAGGACCAGATTATTTAAATGCTGCCAGAGAAAAGACTGAAGACGTGGTGGTGGGTAGAGAGAGATTAAACACAGAGAGAGAGACATGAGAAGTAAAGTTACCTCTGCCATATTGCCCAGTTGACTGGATTTTGCTTGCATTTTAGCCATGGCACCTAGTGTAGGTTTACCTCTTTAGCTTCTCTAGACCATCAGGTTTCACTAAGTTAAGAGGTATTAGAAGTCTGCACTATATACTTTTATATCTTATTAATTTTATGGCTATGTATTAAGGAACTGTAGGATTTGTAGTACTTCTACAGGTATTCTCAGAAGATTAGGACTGAATAACAAATCAGTTCAATTCTGTAGTGAAGACAGCACTCAAAGTGTTTCAGGCATCACATTTTCAGGGGACTAGACTAGAGGTGTTTAGGGAGCAAGCAAGGTGTAGTGGTTTGAATGTTGGACTGTGACCCTGGAGACCACAGTTCAATTCCACACTTGGTAATGGAAATCCGTGGTGACTTTGGGCATGTCACATAATCTCAGCCCCAGAAAACCCTATGATAAATTCACCTTAAGGTCACCATAAGTCAGAAATGACTTGAGGGCACAGTACTGCTAACCCCCCCCCCCACCATCACGGCCATTTCCGCACTGGACTGTTACAGTGCTATGATTCCACTTTCAACATCCTATGGAATCCTGGCGTTTGCAGTATAGGAGGAGTGTGTGTTGCCTACAACAAACAAGGTGAACAGTAGCTGCCTCCAGAATCGTTTATTGAGCATGCCTTTATCTGTATTATTTTTTGATTTGAGACTGGAGGGTAGGGATTGGGAATTGTTGAGACAGGCCTAGAGATTTGACTTGAGCATCCCTTGCAGGACTTGAGGGTAGAGAATTGACTGGACTAGAGGCTTGTTTGTGTGTATGTGTGTGTGTGTGTGTGTATGTTTTTAAGTGCTTTCTTTGTTGCAGGACTTGAGACTTGACTCTTGAGACTGCAGGGTGCAGAGTTGAGATTGGACTAGAGGCTGTTTGTTTGTGTGTTTTAAGTGCCTTCCTTGTTGCAGGACTTGAGACTTGACTGGAAGGTATAGTCTTCTTGAGATTTCAAGGACAACTGAACAATTCCTTTGCATAGCTCCCTTGCAAAGCCTTTCAGACACAATTCTGGGGTTCGTAGTTTTACAAAGAGTCATAGCCTTCTCTGACAAACTGTGCTGGTGCATCATCAAACTACAAACCCCAGGATGCCAGAAGGAGCTATGCAAAGAAAAGCTAGTTTTGACCTGGATTATCTCTGTACTGTAATGTGTGGCCCTGTTTACACAGGCAGGAAAACATGGGATTAATCCACATTTTCCTGCCTATGTAGAAAGGGCCTTCATGTCATTTTCAATCTGGGGAGATCCTGAGGCAATACTATGACAATTGTCTTGGCCAGATTTCTTCAGAGGGAGGCTTACCTTTACCTAGGCTTTTGCTAAGGCTGAGAGTGTGTGTCTTGCCCAAGATTATCTTTCTTTCCCTTGCTTTTTAAATCCCTTTTTAAAAAGTATTCAAAAGTTTCGAGATTCGTGAGATTCGTGGATTCCCAGAACCTTCCAGGGATTCGGGTCTGGATTCAGATCTGGAAAATACTGGATTCGTCGTATCCCTATTAATTAGAAGCCTGTTGGCTTTGCATGTGGATATTCCTTTATTCTTAGGTCCAATAGATCAAAATGGAAACCATGGTCTAATCCATACATTTCACTTTACTGGATAGTTTATCCTGCAAAACTGTTCCTGCTCTGATTGAATCTCACATCTCATGGGTAAGCTAGGAACCTTCACATTATGCAGTATTCTCTTTCCTTTGGGCCTATTAACACAAATACAGGGAAAATAAATTTCAGAATGTCACAGAAAGATTGAAGCCATGGCATGGGGGAAAAAACAGCACCACATTTTTATTTTTTGTTTTGTTAAAAAAAAGAAAAATTTCAGAAAAATTGAAAGACACAATAGCAGTACCCTTTACAGATTGAAAGCCATTTTGTTACTTTAGGAACATAAAATGGGATATATGTAATTTGCTTTGGCATAAAATTCTCATGCTTGGTATATTAAATATCAGGGATTCAAAGCACAAAAACCTGGGAAAATACTCAAATCACTGCAAGGCATTGCATCCTACTCCAGCAGTGTGTATTGCAAGATATTGCATCACATACTGGGGTGGTGTGCAATGGGTACAGGGCGGTTTACATACCCTCGTAGCTCACTGGATGTAAATGTGTATATAGGGCAGCTACGTCCAGGTCATGCTGTCGTTTGACCAAACCCGGTGCCTGGCGTAAGCTTTTGTCAGTCTGTTTTGTGTTCTTGTATATATCGGAACCTTGAAACTAAGCTAAAGTACCTCCTGCTTGGAAGAAAGCTTCTCTGTGTGAATATCCTTCTTAAGAAACAGGGTTGCTGCTGTCGGTTTGCTGAGAACCCCTTTTCGCTGTGTCTCCGTGGGGGTTGATTCTCTTATCTTCCTCCCAACATTAAAGGTACAATTTATTAGGGAAAAAATTGCAAATAGAATATACTTTAAAAAATTTTATGACCAGAATCCTACTGGGTAGTTATGATTGTGCGATCAAGACATACACATTTGTCACTGTTTTGTATTCATGATCTGTATCTCTCATTCAGGGAATACATAAGGATTGTGAAAGTCCCTCAGCCGCCACTCAACAGTCACCAGCCTCTGGGATTGATGGAGGTCTGTTCCCCTGTTGATTGGGGAGCAGCCGGCTGAGGCCCCTGCCACTCTCCTTATGTGAACAATCTCCACTGTGAGGGGCGACTGGGGCAAGGACTCTGTTTCTGGAGGTTGCCCATGCGAGGGGATTGGAACATTAGGCAGCTGCTCCCTGAGTGACAGGGCAAAAGGTCCCCACTGATCACAGTGGCTGTTTATCAGTAAGTGGGGATATGGGGCTCAGGCTGGGATTCATTACATTGCTATGTAACTGTGCAACTAAAATGGTTATGAGTGGAATTTTTTTTTTTTTTTTTTTTTTTGGCTAAAAGAAACAGCTGAACTGTAAGGAATACCTTTGCTTTTGCCAGTTTATGAGAATCAAGCAACAGAAGGACAGAGGAAACTATCAGTATTAGTAAAACAAATAAAATTATTTTGTCTCATTTTATTATTTAGAGAAACAGGCATAAAGCACTCAGTCCCATAAAGAGAAGTGAGAGAAGAAAACCAAGACCAGAAATTACAAGAGTGTGACACTGTACATGGTGGCGTTTTTTCTCTTAACATACCAGGGACCAGTATCTTATTATTACCCACTGGCTGCAGCTGCTTCCTTTTTTCCCTATCAAATTGCTGTGGACCGGTAACTGGTAGCTCTCATACTATCACTGGTCTACGGACTAGCATTTTGACTAGCACTGCTGCACACATAAAGTCAACCAGCCACATAGTTTTTATAAAGAATGCTATGGGTAATAAGTGCATGAAAACTTTATCTTAAGTATTTCATTCATGATTGTAGAAGAAAACGTTGAATCTCTCCCTCTACCTTATTTTTTGTTTCTTTAGGAAAAATAAGGTTTTGAGGAAAATGGGGTGTGTGTTTTTTCCTCCTCCACCACCCAATTTCCCAGCAGGCCTTCACACCTCAGGGAGGTCTAACATTTCAGTTCAGTTCATCTTTTATCAGAACTTAGAAAAATTTACAAAAAAATGAATAAAGTGAAACTTTGAGGTCAGTCCATCCTTTAAGGATGGGTCAGAATTTTATTTCAGTTCATTTTTAAACTAGATTTTACAATAATTTACTATATCTCAATGTGCAAGAAAATCAGCCTGAACTATTCCTGAAATAAATACCTATTTACTCATGTAAAACACTCCTAACATAATGAAGGGAAAAACTGTGAATAACTGTGCAGTCATTGTACCAAGTAAAATAAGTAGTGCAGATAAAATAGATTATATATAGGTAAGACACAGTAAAAAATGGCTACGATACATATTAGATCAAAATGACATTCTGACAGCAGCAGCATCGTATTCCTGTATGAACATTCTTGCCCATCATCTGTGAATACCTAGTGAGCAGAACCCTGGACATAAAACATAAGAAACAAGAACCAGCAGGCTATTGTATTTTTTACCTGTAAAAAGTCATTCTTTCCACGTTAGTTGAATTTGTACTTCACAGCATGTTATATACTCAAACACTTAACAACAGTATAGCAAAAAGCTAAGGAGCCCATATGTTCATTAACAAATGCCAATTAGTGCCAGACTACATTTCTGCTGAGTGCCTTCATCAAAACCTGAGAGTCATATGCTTTGATTATTTTTTCCTGCTTAAAATCACACACAGCAGAATAGAGTTAAAACAATAATATATTTTTGTAAAACAGAAAAGAAATGGAAAAGAATAAACAATTGTGAATTGCTATAGCCAGTTGATCTGACATAAAATCATAGCTTGAAAAAAGTTTCACAATTTATATTGCAACCTCTAAAATCCACCGGCCAGCTTGGCAAGATGGGGCTATGTGTGAGAAGCCTCTTTCCAAAGCAACTCCAAATCTTACTACTTCATGATTTGCCAGAGAGGAAGGATCACAGGGACTGAATCTTCTCCCCCACTGCACAGTTGATCCCTGCAAATTTAACTTTTTACAATGTGTTCTGAGTGAACAATTTTGCATGCTGGATCAGTGTGTGTGAGAGAGAGGGTGGGAGGGAGATGGTACCCAACACGGATGAGCATCTTTCAAGGGTGCTTTAGTTGTTTATTCCTGGACAGGGGGTTGGACTAGATGGCCTTTGTGGTCCATTCCAAATCTAAGGATATATGATTCTATGATCCCTTTTGCAGAAGCTTCTATATGTAGTAAGACCAGCTTACACACACCTAAGTCTCTTTCATGTAGAGATGGATACACTTGTCAGATTATCTTTTTCTCATATTTAACTTGTAAAAATAAAAAACCCTTGAGATCTTTCTTTCGAGCTTATGAAGAAATGTGCAAAAGAGTGGTAAAGTCTTTTCAAAAATTTCTCAAATAAAAGTTTCAGCCATCTGAACTGGTAAAATTCAGTAGTTACCATAGTGTGAAGACCATCATGTTTTGCTGATTGCTGTGTGTGATAAAACTGAAGAGCCTGTTGTACAAAATAAAAAGGAAATGACATCCGTTATTTGAAATCACAAATATTTCTGTTTATACAAGAATTAAAGCAGATTGTTCAGAGCTAACCGCTCTAGTCCCTCTGCCTGCACTGAGCTCTTTCAATGTGTTTTCTCCCACATCCTTTTTTTATTAAATAACTTTATGATGAAAATTTGTGAATGTTAGAAGGTTTCTATAAACAATAGTAAAAAAAATCAACTATCCATTGTTTTCACGTATAACCTACTGCTTTCACTGAGAGGCATCATGCTTGTTACTTATAGAGGTGCAACTGCAATCAAGAGTCAGCATGGTACTATGTTGGAGGTTGTAATGTTTGTGTACCTTATACTCACAGGTAGTTAAGTTGCATGTTACCCTTTAGGAGTTTGAGCAGATTTATGTTTATGGTTACTTCCTCTTTGTTTGTTTGTTTACACCCACTTTCATCCTGCATTATGTAGACACCTTCCTTTGTCCTCTGGATCTTATCTGTTCATACCTATTTTCCTCCTCTCTACTTGTTGACCATGAAGTATGTGCTTTTTAGAGCTCACTCTGGATGAGATGCTCCAACTCTTTTCCAAAACTATGCAGCAACTCCTTTTCTTCCTTTCTTCAAGAAGACAAACCTGTGTTGATTTTGCACAAACATTAATTGATATAGGTATGAATTAGAAATAATAAAGTAGAAATAAAGTAGAAGCTGGGGGCTTAGGTCAGAGGAACAGAGAAAGATTTAGAAGGGTAAAAAGGTCCTGAGAGCCAATGTATCACGTAGCTAGGATGTTGATCACGTAGCCAGGGTGTTGTTTGTTTATTGGCTGCGGTAATTGCAGATTGTAGATAAGCACTTTCCGGGGTCTGAGTGCGGGGGTAATTAGCTAGTAACAGCATGTGGTATTTGTGACCCCGGAGGGGCGGACCGAGACATACCGGTGATCTTTGTGTATGCTGTGATCTTTGTCTATAAAAGAGCTGTGAAACTTGAATTCAGGGCTTTTGGTCTTTTGGAGACATCCAGCCAAAAGCCCGCGCGTAATAAATTACTCTTTTTCTTGCTCTGTGGTCTCTGTGTTCTCTGGGCTCCTGCAACAGGACTATGGAGAACAGGACTTGATTCCCTGCTCAGCCATGGAAATCCACAGAGTGACCGTGGGCAAGTCATACCCTCTAAGCCTCAGAAGAAGGCAAGGGCAAGCTGCCTCTGAACAAATGATTCCAAAAAGACTCAGGACATTTCCGCACTACAGTCTTATAGTGCGATTATTACACTTTCAACAACCTATGGTATCCTGGGGTTTGCAGTTTACGGAGGGGCCAGGTGGCCTCTCCCTAAACTGCAAACTCCAGGATACCATAGGATGTTGAAAGTGGCATAATCATGCTATAAGACTGTAGTGCGGAAATGCCCTCAATGATGTGTTTGCCTTAGAATCACCATAAATCAGAAACAATTTGAAGACTCACACAACTGCTACCAATTCCCTTTTAAAACTACCTAGATCCAATACCTGTGGGGGTATACACCTGCCCCCCAACTATCAATTTTTGGGGAGGGTAGAGGCTTATGAAAGAATAACTGTTTTGGTCACAGTTATAGCAACTGAGTTCTGATTGATTCTTAGGCAGCAATTTTTCCTCATCCTTCCCACAGCCTGTATAATTTAATCCATTTGAACTTTGTGAAAAGAGAGAAGCATTTTGTTCAGTGCATTCTCTTCTCAGCCTCCAGGTTGTCTCATCAAATTTAAATGAATTTGTGCCAGCACAGACACAAAAGAATCAGGCTGCTCTCCTAAAGATGCAGTAAGGAACCCAAATTTCTTCAGTGAGATTAAATCAATTTAGTCTCAATTTATCAAAGATCAGGACCAGAGTACTTATATGAGCCTCATAACCCCTCTTGGAATTTCATTTCAGCTTCACCAGTTCTGTAATCCAAATTGTCTGAGAGGTAACACAGAGGTAGCAAACTTATTTTTGAGATTCCTCAACACAGTTTGGTTGATGTTTGTGTTTCCTTCAATAAGTTCAAGCAGAAGTCCCACAAAATTAAAAGGTTTTCTTTCTCCTGAAAAAAAAAAAAAGGAAACTAGGCTCCATGTGCTTATGAATGGTCCAAGTTTATTCTTTAAAAAGCCTCTTTAAAAAAAGTTTTTTAAAGAATAACTTTGGGTCATCCATAAGCACATGGAACTTAGTCTCCTTTTCCTACTGATTTATTGCACATGCTTTCCAGTACTTATTCTTGCTCCTTTCTTTCTTCAGAGCCATCAGTTTGCCACTCTTCAAGAGAGAAGTTTGGTATCATGGACCCACCCTAAAATATATATTCTCACTAGATAGGTTTTGCTAAGGCACAGGGTCCGCTGATTTCTTCATTTGTGGCCACAAAGGAATCCCTACTCAGATCAAGTTGACTTTGAATGTAGCATGCAGCATATTTGCTTGAGTTATTTGAATTGATTTTTCTCCTGGTACCTTCGTGCAATGCAACTGTCTTGCAGTCAGGAATATGAATTTCATGAATGCATATTGATTCTTCCACATTACATTTTCCCCAAGATGTGTATAAATAATACATATTCATTGAAAACCTTTCAGCATCATCAGACCCTACTCTTATTCTCTGTAGCTTCTTTTCAAAAATAGGTGTCCCCCCCCCTTTTTGATATTGCCAGGAACATCAATTGTGCTTTCGGGACTTTATTTTCAGTGCTTCTCTACTCATTAGGGAAAAAAAAATAAGGAAAGGAAAATGATGAATCAGTTCCACAGAGATCCATCCAGGTCAAGGAGGATGGTGGAGAACCTCTGTCCCCAGCCCTAATCCAGCACATGAAAGACTGTGAAATGTCAGGGAAGCCCCTTGTCCTTCCTCAGTGCCCTTCCAAACCATCACCCCTTTTGGGCAGGGATGTGCATTTGCCAAATATGCCAAGTGGCTTCCCAGCTGGGAAGGTGCACACTCCCCAAGTAAATCTCACTGCTTTCTTAAAACAGTGAGTGGAGATGACAGTTGAGATACTCAACAATAACAAAAGAGAGCCAACGTGGGGTTAACTGCCATTGAGTTTGACTAACAGATCCACCTGTAACATGGTCTTCCCCTTTTCCTACCTCTTACCACCTTACTAAGCATTATTTTTGTTTCTAATGGTCATATCTCCTCATGATATGTCCAAAGTATTCTTTCACATATGAAAGAAGGAAGAAGAAGCAAGAAACCAGCTAGTCTCACTCAGCTTTTGCAGCTGCCAGCTGAGTCTGAAAATCACTTTGTTCCTGTTTCACCATGAAGAAAAGGAAGTTAGGGAATAAAGTTTGGTTCTGAGACATAGTGCTGGATGGAGAAGCTCTACTTGCCACTTTGGTGAACGGTCCAGTGATCTTGGGCTGTGTACTAGTGCCTGGAAAGGTACTTTTAAGAAGATAAATAAAATGACACACGTAATTCATTCTTAAAAGTAAAGTCTCAGGTCCTGCCACAGTCATATTGGTCAATCTGATCCCCATTCTCCTCCTCAAACCAGATCTGTCTGAAAGATTTGTCCAGGAAGATGTGAACAGTGGAACATATTTCTGAATTGGGAAGTTTTATTGCTAACTATCATGGTTAATAGCCATTGATTGACCTCTCTTTCATGAATTTGTCTAATCCTATTAGAAAGCCATCTGTGCTTGTGGCAATGAATCTTACTGATTATGCATCTCATAAATATCCACATTTTTGGTTTGTTTGTTCTGTCAAACAAAATGCCAATCAATTTTATGCAAGAATATAAAGGCAGAGTCTGAAGTATTAAAGACATTAATAATTTAAGTTTTGTCAGAAAGCAGTGTTACATGATGCAAATGTCGGGAAAGCAAATGGATGGGACGTTTTTGTTGTTATGTGTCTTCAAGTCAGCTCCAATCACATTTCTTCAAATAAGGTTTGTCACTGCTTCTTCTATGGTTAAGACAGTATGAATTGTCCAAGGTCAACCAGTGGGTTTCCATGGCTGAGTGAGGATATGAACCCTGGTCTCTCAGAGCCCAAGCCCAGCACTCAAACCACTGTATCATGAGAAATATTTTATACAGATCACTTCCCCTTACAAACAAAGAGATCTTCAGTTTCCAAACCATTATTGCTCTTGCTGTGGAATAAAAACCACCAAGCAGATTTGGATCATATAATTATGCCCATATACAAGAAAGCAGAGTATGTTAGTTGTCATCGCTGACAGCATCACTGTATTCACACGCCTTGTCTTCCAAACTGCAGACAAATGAGGCATTTTATTATTTTTCTAAATAAAAAGTGTCACTCCAGTGCATTATTCATTAGTGATGACAGATCCTGCATTGTGCATGAGAATGCTAACAGCAAATTATATATTTAAAAACAAAAGCTGTGAAAAAGCAGCAGCATTTAGTTTGTGGTTAATCATAATAGTTTCAAGCATTGGGCAAATGCTGAATTTGTTATTTGTTTAGTATTTATCAGATTTTTTATTTGGTTAGAATAATCTGAACTATACCGTAATCCATTACAACCATTATTCAGAAGCATACCCCATAAATTCAATGGGATTTATTCCCAGGTAAGTGTGTGCAGCCTAACCTTCATACATTTTATGACAGGTTATAGTTTGACACACATTGGATGCCATGCCATCAGAGCACTGTGCCTGCCCTAGCTGTAGGGCCTAAGGTCATTTTCACAGGTTGCCTTTCTGGTGCAGCACTAAATGAGGTGAAGCATATGGCTACTGAGGAGATGGCACCCTGGCTGGGCAACACCTTCACCAAATAGATTTGCCTGAGAACCACATTGTGGTCTTTTTTGCATCAGCTGAAAGGCCTTTCAATTTTCCTAGGCTTTTTTTAATTGTTCAGTTTTTAAAATTTGTGTAGTAGTTATTTTTTAGCTCCTGCACTGCTGTTGGATTTTACTTTGGTTTTTTTGCCCCCAACATTTTCAAGCTTACATTTGGCTTCCCTTTCATTTTTAGGTGGTATGGTTTTAAGCTTTATTTTGTTAACTACCTGGATGGTAACTATTGTATGGTATAGGAACTATGTAATCAGTAAATGAGTAACAAACAATATTTCAAAACTTGGTTGTTCAATCATTTTCCACGTTTAATTGGGCCTCTCCCCATGAGTATCTACAAGGGTGTTTGGATGGTGTCAACCAGGATTGTGAGCACATGGTATACTGCCTCCAGTTCACTGTAGAAAGAGAGAAGCAATGAAGAGATAGTTGAAGAATAAAGGAGTGATGGTAAGCAAAGGAGACTGCTGGCTGAAGAGAAATTGGGAAAGATCAGTGCCAGCAGAAAACATAGTTCCTCCATGCCTGAAGTTAGAGTTCTCAATGTAGCTACTGAGCAGTGTCACTAGTGGATTTGGAGTCAAGAGCCAAGAGCCATTTGGAGACACATTATAGTGTGTGAGATTGCTGTTAATGACAATATTTGGTGGCTACAGGTCTTGGAAGGGTTCTTGATTTCTCTGGGCTACCAGTTATGTGCTTATAATTCAAATGGCTCTCCATTAGGGCCATTTCCGCACTAGCCTGTTATAGCACGATGATTCCACTTTCAACATCCTCTGGAATCCTGGGGTTTGCAGTTTCAGGAGGGGCCAGCTGGAAAGTGGAATCATCGTGCTATAACAGGCTAGTGTGGAAATGACGTAGGTTAAAATAATGTAGTACAGTGGTTCTCAACCTGTGGGTCCCCAGATGTTTTTGGACTTCAGCTCCCAGAAGCCCCAGCCACTATGGTCAATGCTCAGGGCTTCTGGGAGCTGAAGTCCAAAAACATCTGGGGACCCACAGGTTGAGAACCACTGATGTAGTAGAGTGTGGGCTCATACAAAGGCCCAGGATAAAGAGCAATTACATATTATTTTAGGGTTATGATCCATGATCAAGGAGGCAACATTTGCCATTTTGTGATTGTCTGATTGACCATTGATTAGATCACTTGCACAGAACTAAAGGGATTCAACTTGGGTAGGAAGGAAAGCCAATCTTGGAGATCTTTGATAGCCTGTAAGACAATATGCTGGGTTATTGTGCAAGGTGAACTAAAAAGAATGTCACCCTCTTTCTGTGGTGGGACTGTGTGGGAAAAGTAATAGTTAGAAACATCAGTGAGTACTCTGTGGCACTAATGAAATGATAAAGGATTCCTGCATCCCAAGGCTATGAGATTTGGATGGGTGGGATACAGACACCAGGAGCAAGTACTTCATCCCATTATTCTTGGTCATGTCGCAAATACTTCTACATATATTATAAGGAGGCATACATCAGCCTTGCAAGATTGAAATGGAAAAAGAGCTAAACAGAGGTTTGATGCACAGCTTAAAATCTCTTGAGGAAGTTAAATATGTGATGAAATTAATATTGTGAGATGATAGCCTTCAGATCATTCTTATGAAATGAGTCACACAGAAAACCCATGAAACTGCTATTGCAGCCCCAGCTTGGTTGCTCTGAGATGAAGCTATCAATCTGTTATAAATTCAGTGCCATAAGTCATTCCTTATGGTGCCGGAGTTGTATTGTTCCTGACTTGATTACAAGAAAGATGGGACATTTCTTTGACTGGTGACAATGAGTGCTATTACCATAAGGGAAAGGTGATTTCATTTCATCCTGCAATCAGTGTGAGATGCTCTCTAATCCATTGTATTCTAGTGGAGAAATGTGAAACTTTAATTGATTCCCATTTGCCTCTCTGTTCGCACTTGAAGTGTCATTTGACAGTAGATAATTCAAGCTGTAAGACCACTTGCAGTCAGCTGTGCTTGCCAAACATTTTATCCAGCCTTAAGCAGTTGCCAGGGGAGACAGATGTACATCCAGAGGATTGAAGTCTTTTGCAGACTGAGCTCAGTGATGCAGGATGTCATTTGGGAATGAATTTGGGTGGTGGAAATATTATTCATGGCCTTTCGTGGAAACACTTCACTGTAGGGGTGATAGATTTTTAGGAGAACAATACCACAATTGTAAAGCATCACTTGATGTCACGGCCTCAGAACAAGGTTTGTTTTAAAGCAAGTGGTCTTTGAAGCCTCAGTTATTCAGAAAGAAACTTGGACTCTCTCCAGAACTGCAAGAACGAAAGGTGTGTGATTGTCTCTGAAACACAATAATTTTCTCACCCTCCATTCCCTGTGATTATCACCTCAATAAGTAAAGATATGAGACATGAATATTTGCATTTTGAAAAACTTAGTAGCAAGGGAAGAGACAAAGGACCAGCTGTGTTTAGGAGAAATTGTGGATCTCATGTAACATTTCATCTGCCCCAAGACCTTCCCTATATATTTATATACATGATTTATATTCCTCCATTCTCCCAAAAATGGCACTTAAGGCCATCACAAGATTACTTTTCTAAAAATAAAAAGGCAGATAAAAAGATAAATTGTAATATTAAAATAAAATAAAGTACATGCCTTCAAGTCACCTGTTCACTTAGGGTAACCTAGGTTTTTCTTAGGCAAAAATGCTCAGAGAAGGGTTGTCATTGCCCTCCTCTGAAATATAGCCTACAGTAGCTGGTACCCTAATTGTGCCCCTTTCAAGTACTATAACCAGGCCTGATCCTGTTCAGCTTTCAAGATCAGACAGGATCTGCTATAACCATAACATTAAAACTCAACTGAATTACTCAACTGAATTAAAAACACATATCATACACATCTCTTGTACTTGATGATAAGAACTGGGTCAAAGCATTCTGTTGTCTGATGTAGCATCCAATTCCTCTTCCCTACCTACAGGCTGAGGCCAATGGTTTAAAGAGCAGGGCTAGCCCTATCACTAGGCAGAATGAGGCAACCACCACATCACAGGCAACAGATGCAAGGAAGCAGCAGCCATTGCTTTCCTGTTCTGTTTCCCAAGTTCTTTCCTCCTGTCTGAGAACAGAGCTGGGTATGCCACACAACATATACTAAGTTGCAAACTAGCCTGTGTCTTCAATATGGTAAACAGCACTATACCATTGATAGAGATAAAGTAAGAGTCCATAGCTAGTCCAGTCAACTTCTATAGAGGGACCAAAACGTCTGAGGCTAGTCATGTTAAGAAGCACTGTTACATTGTCAGATACCAGTTCTTGCCTTCAAATATCCATCCCAGATGGTCCTAACTTGAGACAGGTCACTTTGGCCATTTCCGCACGGAACGAGGGAATCGCTCTGTGCCGCTACTGACCAGATCTTCCGGTTCCCTGGTCCAGTCCAGGCTGCTCCAGAGCAGTATGTGGTCATAGATCTGCACTGCTCCGGCATCCAAAATGGCAGCTTCTGGGTGGTCGTGGGTGCTGACCAACCACTGAAGCTCACCAGCCTAAAGCCCACCCTCCACAAATTGCAGGCTTGCATTAGTGTGAGCCTGCGAATCTGCACCGGAGAGTAGGCACGCAGTGGCGCGCTCCGGGCTTTTGAAAGACCGGAAAAATCAGGTCTTTCAAAAGCACACTGGAGGACCACTTGGAGATCTACAGTAAGAGTCCGGACCCAGTCCGCTCCGAGGTGCAGACTTCCTCTGTAGAGGACGCACTGCACCATTTTTATTACCCCGTGCGGAAATGTCCTTTATCTGCTGTTGCATGCTAAAGTTCATTCTGTTTGTGATCTTCAGAGTCTACAGTTTACTCACATTTTATAAAATATAAAAAGTGGCTGAAGATAGATTCTTGCTGATTTTAGGGCTTCAATTTTACACCCAGTTATCTAAGGGGAAAACTTGTTGAATGTAGCGTTTTTCATTCTTAAGTAATCTCATGCTAAATCATATTTGTTGGTCAATATTATAGTCAAATCCACTCAATCCCATGACTATTAAGTGTTGTCTTTATAAATGCTTTCATAAAGAAAAGTGGCACATTTCAAATTACATTTTATCTTCTCTAGTGATAGCTCAGCTCTATGAAATGTGATCATATTTTTGTATGTGATATTGCTGTTATCAGGTAATTCTCTGTTTACGAATATGTTTCACTTGTCACAGGTAATTTGGTAATCAGAGAACCATTTCCAATGGGAAGATAAGATTAGTATCAAACTGGATTCATCCTCAAGAACAGAGGGGAAAAAATGAGATCAATGAATACAATTCTGCATGGGAATTCTAGGGAAATCCTTCAATGAGTACTTATTTTTAAATTAATTTCACAATTGTACAGGCATAATATTTGTCCAAAAACAATATATTCCTGAGATACTCCTCATATTGTAATTCTTTCTGAATAGTTTCTCAGACAAATCTCCATGACAGTCACCTGCTGCTGCTACTGAAAATAGAATTAGGGTTTGTTTTTTTTACTTCACATTAAAATCTGCAGTAAAATTTCAAAGAAGGAACATCAGTACTTTAAGAGATTCAGATGATGTTATTTTACTAGCAGAATATAGCAAAGAATTGGAACAACTGTTGAACAAAGTCATGGAAGAAAATGCAAAGTCTAAGTTACAGTACAACATTTAGAAAACAAATAATGAACAGGCGATTGATATAGTTTCAAAGTAGATGTTGAAGACATTGAATTAGTTAAAATTTTTCTTTATTTCTGCTCAATCATAAATCAAAATGGAAACTGTAATCAAGAAATCAGAAGAACCCTAGGATGTGGCAGCTATGAAGGAACTAGATAAGAAGCTCAAATGTAATGATATTTTATCGAATACCAAAGTCACAATCATTTGTGCTGTAGTATATCTTATTTCTATGTATGGTTGTGGAAGCTGGACAGTTAAGAAAGCTAATAGTAAGAAACTTTTCTTACTACCAACTTTTCTGAAGTATGGTGCTAGAGAAGAGTTCTATAGATACCCTGGACTACTAAAAAGACAAATAAGTGGGCCCAAGAGTAAATCAAGCCTGAGCTCTCTCTAGAAGCCAAGATGACTAAACTGAGACTGCCATATTTTGAACATATCATGAGAAGCAAAGACTCACTGGAAAAGACAATAATGTTCAGTGGAAAGAAATAGGAAAAGAGGAAGACTGTATTACAGTGGGTTGACCCAATCAAGGAAGCCATGCCCCTGAGTCTGGGAGATCAGAAAAGGGCTGTTGATAACAGGGTGATTTGGAATCTTTCATTCATAGGGTCGCCATAAATCAAAGTCAACGATGACAATTAACAACAGCAACAAACTTGCTAATGCCTAACAATCATGAGAGGGATAATTATCTCTTCATCGCTTTTTAGGAGCATAGAATCTTAGAAGTGAAAGGGACTTGAATCTAACCCAAACCCTTGTCTTCTCCAAGTTATACATATCCAGTTCCTTTAACCAATCCTCATGAGGCTTGTTTCAAGAGCTTCTTCAGCTCTTCTGTTTTTCCTTCTTATGTATTTGAAGGGATGACTTCCTTCAAATGATTGCTGTGTCATTTAGTGTTACTGCTTTTGCTGCTACTGCTGTGCCACATTACTTACCACCGAATATTTTGCACACTCTTCAAAGCTTCTGTACAGACAACTTAGGCCATTTCTGCACTAGGCTGTTATAGTGCTATTATTCCACTTTCGACATCGTATGGAATCCTGGGGTTTGCAGTTTTGGATTCCATATGATGTTGAAAGTGGAATAATAGCACTATTACAGCCTAGTGTGGAAATGGCCTTAGAACCATGATATCTCTCAAGAGGGCTGCAGTCTATTGTGAACACATCAGGTAGAAAGGAAGAATAAACAGGAAGGAAAGGAGAAAAGAACTTAATTTTTGCTCTTGGTCTAAGTTTTATTCTCATCCTGCCCTCCTTAACTTGTCCCCATTTAGCACTATGCTCAGTTGTCTTTGGTTATGCTGCTTCATTTTTATTTTTAAAAGGAGGAATAAGCTGACTATATATAGAGTGCCGCCCTCTCATTGAACAACTGCAGTCTTGCATGTAGAACTAATCAGCAAATTTTTCTTCAAGGACAGAAGCAGCATGACTCCCGTGAGACTTGAATCTTTGCACTTCTGCAAAATTAAATGGCAGCAGGATCCCATTTTCCTTTGATAAAATTCTGAGAACACAGTGTAAGATTTTCTGAGAGAAATTTTGAAGACCTGCTCTGTGCCTCATTTCCAGTAGCAGTTTTGATGTGTGATGAGTCCAGGTTGATCTAATGTCTCAGCACACCCAATGGCTGGCATATCAAGCGTTAATAATAGTATTTTCTGTATTATTTAATTTTGTCATTTCATTATTATCACATGATCATATTTCCAATTCAGTTTTTTTTTAAAAAATATACAATTAAAATATAAGTGCAAATGGATGTCAAGATCTCAACCTACTAACAATCAGTATTATTAAAAGTGTATCTAAGCATTCTGTGGGTGGGTGGGGAGTTTGTCTGGCACTCCCCACCCACAAAAAAGCAACAAAATAGGGATTTGTAGAATGTCATGAAGGAACGCTTTCCACAATTAGAGTGCAACCTTTCATAAGGCCAATCTTCATCTTGAATGGTGTTGATCCCTGGAAATGATCTTTGGGGAAGATCTAATGTATAAGGAGGACTATCTGGATGCAGGTATCCTGGTCCTGAATCAATAAGAGTTTTAAATGTCAAAACTGTCACCTTCTAGGAACAAGTAAAAGAAGGACAACTTTGTGCTTTAAAAATCCTTGTTGTTCAAAATTTTGTGAGTCTTTGTCATATTGTAGAAAATAAGAGTCCTGGTTGTATCATTTAAAATCAAGATATGTAAATAATTTTTTAAAATTATTTTTACTTTTGCATTTGAAGAAATGTAAAAACCAGAAGTTAAAGAGAAGTAGGAATGACCAGAAGGAATGTGGTAATAGAAAAAGAGATCACTGTAAACACTTTTGAGGGGAAACCTTCTAAAACCAAAAATGATTTTTCTTAATTCTGTCATTTCTGAGGTACTAGAAAATTTCTGAAATGAACTTTCATGCTGATTTACTTACTTTGTCCCACTGGTTCACTGTGTGTGCATTGTTCCCATCTGAGTGAGCTTCAAAGAAACTCCTACACTTAACAGAAAGCAAAATAATACTTCTTTTTCAGTGTTCTAAAAATAAAGGAAAATGCACATGATTTTCTGAACAGTGAGAGATTTGCATGGGATCTGCAGTTTCAATTTCTTTGGGTCTCCTTTCCAGTTTGTGGCACTTTTAACCTTTTTAAACACACACACACACACACCACATTTGCTTACTGGATGAATAGAAGTTATCCAGCTGTTCAGATGAATACATTACTTGCTTTGAAAATGGAAAAAAAAGGAAAAGGAAATGAATCTAAAAGCACATGTAAAATGTCATTCTAAATCCAATTAGGCAGCTAAAAAACAAATCAATGCTTAAATCCCTCATTGGCTTCTGTTTACTTAATTCTGGCCTTCAAAGGCCGGTTACAATAGAAAGGTTTTTTTCTTTCTCTCTCTCTTTTAAGAAAAACTTTTCCAAATGGCTGAGCGATTCAGCATCAGCAAATCATAGTGTGCATAGTGCATGGTGTATAGTTGCATAGTTGCTGAAAATGCAGATGATATCTTAAGGTGGATAACAAAGGTGGCATGGTCATTGACATGGACTCTGGTCTTGAAGGTATAGGGAGATTCAGTCTCCCAAGACTAGGCTCATGAGAATGAGCCTCCCTGAAATGATCTGGCAAAACAGAACTACCAAGTCTCCTATGTAGTTGAACTTCTTCAGGCACTATCAGTCAGAAACGGACTAAATGATGAAACACCAAGAAATATTAAGACAGAGATTATCATATTGACCCTTCTCAGGAAAAATAATGGCTAACTGAAATCCATCCTGTTCACACTGACTTGGGAATAGGCTATACAAAACACATGGAGAACGCTTCTACATATATATTGTGCTTCTAAAAGTTTTCATATTTAAGGATGCAAGAATGATAATAGATGAAAAAATAATTCCCCCCTCCCCTGTCAAAGAAAACCCTGAAATTAATAGCTATTTTCATGCCAACGTTGACCTCCTCCATCTTAAAAACAGTTCTGAGGCCCGGGGCCCTTGATCATACAGAGCTGTTGACAGTAGAACAAAAGTTTGAAAGGAAAAGGATTTCCAGTGCAAGAAGTTCTCTTTGTCTCCCCAACTCCATCTCATGCCATTCTGTTGTACGTCAATGTGGAAGGCATGGTTCTGTAGTACCACACAGGTTCCTTTACAGGTACAAAGGAGTGGATTATCAGTATGTGGTGAAACCATAGGGGATCAATTTGTGCCCCTCTGCAGGGATATCCTCTTAGGTTTAGAAAAAGAAACAAGAAAAAGAGAGGGAAGGAAAAGTAGTCTTTTTGCACATTTAGGACTAACCAATTTATTTCATCATACACTTCTGTGGGCTACATCTCATTTCTTTAGATACGTGGAGTGCAGCATCAGTAGGTTTATGTAGAATGGGTGAGAAGGGTTGTGTGGAATGTAATAGAAATAGAAAACATGGAAAACATGATGGGATGACAAGTAAACATCTTAATGGTAATTGGTAGGAGTTGTTGAAAGGACATACCTGGGTAGCAAGTAGGTCTGAGTAGAGAAGGGGGTGAGGAAATTAAGGCTCACTGGGCTGTGTGGGACCTATGATCACCTCATGGCGACCTCCAAAGTCCCTGAAACACTTACATTTAGGGGTGATTTTATACTCAAAAAACCAGACAAAAGCCCTCCAACCCACTGAAAAACACCCCACTTAAAAAAATTCTGAAAATTGGTCGAAATGGAGTCCAAAAGTCATTTAATATCATTTCTAGTACACTCTAAATACAACAGTGAAGACCACAGGGGAGGTCACAGAATTAAAATTGATCCCTGATCATCACATATTTATCCACTCCGGAAATACAGATAATCAAACAGATGTATTGCAGAGAGATGGCTTTAAGCAATAGAAATAGCACAGTGATAGAATACTCTCCCAACACAAAAAAGGTAGGTAACAAAAGTATTAAAAAATAAGAAAGCACCAGCAAATTAAAAGGGAAAAGCAACCAAACATGGGTTCCATGGAGCTAATACCTTGCCCACTTCTTTCAGGTAATATGTGAATGTGTACCTTTTATACATGAGACTATGGCCCTTTCCGCACGGGGTAAGTAGTACGGCGTGGTGCAACCTCTGACGGAGGTCGTCCGCACCTTGAGAGCGGACTGGGTCAGACTACTTGTCGCAGTTCCACACCTCAGTCCGCTCTGGAGCTACCCAAAGTGGTCGCACAGTGTGCTTTTTAAAAACCTGTTTTTACAGATTTTTCAAAAACACGGAGTGCGCCACTCCATGCCACTCCGTTCCCGTGCTCTGGTGCAGATTTGCAGGCGAGCACCAGTGCATGCCTGCAGATCTGCCAGGGGCGGGCTTCCAGCTGGCTAGCTTCTCCGGTTGGTGGAGAGCCTCTGCCAGCTGGAAGCCGCCATTTTGGACGCCGAAGCCGCCATTTTGGATGCTGGAGGACTGCAGAACAGCGAGCTCGCGCTGCTCTGCATGGGGACAGACTTACCTGGCTGCTGGTAAGCTCCGTTTCAGCGCGTTTTCGCCTGTTTCCCCCTCCACATGCGGAAAGAGCCATTGACCCAGCTCACAGAGAAGAACTAAACAGAGCACCCTTCTACTGAGAGACCACAAGTGACTGTGACAGTCATGTACGCCATTTCTGCACTACATTCTTATACTGCTATTATTCCACTTTCCTATGGAATCCTAGGGTTAGCAGTTTAGGGAAAGGCATTTAGAATTCTCAGCCAGAAAGCTCTTTGGCCTCAGTAAACTACAAACCCCAAAATTCCACAGGATGTTGAAAGTGGAATAATAGCACTCTAACAGTATATGGTGGGAACTGGCCTATGTTGCTACAGTCACCCATAGAAACCACTTCAAACTAAGGATCAGTACCACTGCTGGTGGCCCATTGCTCTCTTTTGGCAGTCATTCTCTTGCAGGAGCAAAGAATAACTCAGTGCATTTCACTTCATCATTTATTCCTGCTGTTCTTCTCAAGCAATTTTGGGTCAGATAGTATTGCTGAGGCAGAAGTTTCCATGGGTGACTATAGAAACTGTCAGAAACAATAGCTCCCACAGCTGCTAGGATTTTTTTTTAAACCTTGTAGTGACTCTATTATGTTTTTTTTTCCTGCCTACATCTATGTTTCAGAGTGCTTCATGTGAAGTGTCAAGTTTTTAGGTATAAGATGTGCGCTTCCCTTGTAGCAGTTGTTTCTAGAAAGTCACTGATGGTGTCCTAACAAGGGAATCACATAGTCCACATAGCTGTCCCTGATTATCACAATGGGATGCCTGCATCATTTTGGGCCAGCTGCTCAGAGTTGCATCACAGTGCACATCACATGCTTCTCCTGATCTGATTTCACAGGTTGCAAGAAATGTAGAATTGGCCAGATATACAGACTGTTCAAGGAAATCTACCACCCAGCATCAAGCTGTGCAAAGCAGACCAGTTCTTAAACTGGGCTTTTAGCTATTTTCAGCGCAGTAGGGATTTTGAATAGAATAGAAATTCTGGATTGGAGAGTTTGCCTCTTGATTTCAAGATATCTCTCACAAGCACAAGTACTGATGCAACAGAAAGCAGTTTCTCATACTTTTAATGGCTAAGGAAAAGAAAGCTTAGCAGTTGCATGTTTCTTTTTCAAACAATGGGTTTACGCATACTGAGCCATACCTGTTGTTATTGTTGGCTGTTAGAGTTTCCCTGGGTGTTAGCCCGTTGGGGGAAATTCGATGAAAGCTAAAACTGTTAGGAATCAGCCTTCTTTTAGCAGAGTAGAAGAAGCGTGTCTCAATCTCTGTGTGGCTTCCCTAAATTGAGACTGATTTGTAAAGCAAAACAAGACAGGCAGTTTCATGTTACAAACTTACTAATGAATTTTTCAATTACATATGCATTGAACAGATTAGGTCCTAAATAACTAACAAGAAGATTAGCTAAAATAGTAGCTTCATTCTTAACTCATTGTCTTCTTAGATGAGAGCTGAAGCATGGTCTTAGGGAAGGAAATAGAAGCAAAAATGGTAGAGAGAGATAGAGAGAGTTCTGGGAATTGTGGTCTTTTTTGTATGGCCAATGACCCCAGGGTCTAATCTGGGTCACATGGTTTACCTGGACACCACAACCATTCATTTAAATAACACAGCGATTGAGAGTGAGGCTTTAGGTTAGGAGGCAGAAGGCTCTGACAAGCAAAGGAAAAAGAAAAGCTATGCTAGCTAAACCCCACTTGCCTTAGAACAAGAAGAGGGGAGAGAGAGAATGCCAGAATTTTCCAACAGTTATGTCCTTTCACATTGACTGTGGCTTATAGTGACCTCATTATTAGATTTTCTTGGTAAGATGAACTCAGAAGGTGTTTGCCATAGTCCTCCTCTTGCACTGAGAGAGAATGATTCATGCAAAGTTACCCAGTTAATTTTTGTGGCTGAGTGGGGATTCAGATACTAGTCTCTCAGACACCTAGTCCAACACTCAAATGGCTACACCACATGAACTCTCTTAGCCATACTTAGAGTGTTACAGCTGAAAGAAATGGCGTTTAAGTTAGACATGACCGAGTTACATCTTTATGGTTTCAATAGGCATGTTTGCTAAATGTGAGTAAACCAATAAAAAGAATAGGAGCTCCATTCTGTGACAAAGCAGCTTATCACTGTTCTCTGAAGAGTAATTAGAAGTGCTTGCGATATTTTACTCCATAGATACCAACAGGTCCCTTCCACATTTGATTCTTTGTAGATTCTATGCAAATTGTTCAGTGCCCTATATGGAATAGCAACTCTTCATTTGCCAGGAAGTTGGCTGTGTCTTTCTCATCCACACCCTTCCTCCATACACGGAGTCCCATTTTCTTTCATTCCCACTGTTCATTTTCTTACATGAATCACACTGGCTTTTCCTCAATAAAATAAGAGAGAGGAGTGTCTGTGGAGCTAGATAGATATGCCAAAGATTTATTTTAAGAAGAGATGTGCCCAGAAAAGAGTAACAATATACTTATCACAGCCAGCAGTGCAAAATAATTTTCCCCCTCTTCTTATGGCTAAATGGTTCCACTTGCACAGCTCCCTAGATACTATTATTAATTTTACTGCTACATTTATTTTTCAGTCCACACTGTACAGTTAATCTGCATCATTCTTCAGTGTCTTTTATTCATGGTGTTGTGGTATTTAGAGGTTTAGCACATTCAATTATGATGGATATTTTCCATTTATTCATATATGCAGGAGCTGTGATCTATTTCAAAGACTCAGAGCTGTTTGTTTATTTCCATTTCTCTGAGCATGGGGAATCAATACATAGGTTCAAGTGAAACATGGGGAGAACAAAAGAGAATTTAGATCAGGATTAGGTTCTTTTTAAAAGCCTTAATTGCCTCATACACTAGCAACATTTATTCCTATCATTGCACTGATATTGAGGGATGATTCACGTGTTCTCAGGCAGCTAAACCTTGGAGCTGTTCCTGATTGTGCTCTTGAGAAGGAGCTGTGACCAATCCTGTTCATACACCCAGGCTGGAGCCTATGAGTATTTCATAGCACCTTGAAGAAACAAGATGGTTGTGAGAACAACCAAGAGGATGAGGCAGGTCAGCACAGTAAAGATGATATTGGTCTTCCTCCTCAGTTTCACTGTCTACCAGATGTTACTGACTGGAGCTTTGGACCATCACTGATTCAGATTCTATATTAAGAATCTAGAGATCAGTATGATATCATTGGGTAATGTGATATATTCCCAAAGTTGTGTCATTTAAAAAAAATTATTGTATAGAATATCATTTAGATGATTTATCGTTCGGCTTGGAATTGCTCTCAGAGCACCTATCACCATTGGAACTACAGTTGTTTTCTATTCCCAGAGGATACTGAATCTACACTTCTAGATCTCAATACTTCATAATCTTTTTCTTCTCTTTGATTTTGGTGTTGGTGGTGATAATGGTGACAATTATGATTTTGACTGAAATATCAGTAAGGTGGTACATCAGTACAATAGTAAAACAGAGAGTCTGACAGCAGACAAAAAGGCAACAAGATACCCTGGTAGGAGAAGAGCAGGACCAAGCATAGTAGTACTTTGATCAGCTCCAAATACAGCAAAGGAAGCATTTTGCTTCAATGACATTTCACACATGAGCCTCCACAGAACGATGGAGAGAAGACATTGTTACTGTAGTTGTTTCTAGCCTGGATCTGTGGTATATTAGATATCATTTGATATTGTCATGGACCGAGATTGTTGGTACGTTTGATCCAGAGAGAAATTCAGCCACCCTGGACTATAGGATCCCAACAGAAGACACATAGGAAACCAGATCTGGGTTTAACCACTATGCATGTAACATTTATTAAGACATGAAATACAAAAATCACATTTCCGTATCAAGAGCTTTCTTTCACACATTCACACATTCACATTTCACATTCATTCTACATACTCACAAGACGGTCCTTCGCCGAACATTGGCCAGATGTCCTCGAAGGTATGGATGCCCTCTGCTGCAGCCAAGGGTCACGAAAGTGAGTCGAAAATCTTCCCCTCTTTATAGTCATATTCCCCATTTCTTGAGGAAAAGGACATGTTTTGCTGGTTGCTATAGTTCCAAGTACTTCCATTGTATAAAGGCAATCAAGCAATTAAAAGAATAGTTCATATCATCTTGTACCTTACTAATAAAAGGTTGCTTGCAGAAGAATTGGTCATATATCATGTTGTCAGGAAATGTATCAAATGCCTCAGTGGTTCTCGGCCATGCAGGGTAGGGTAGGGACAGAAATACATCACCACTGGCCCGTCTGAGGGTGTGCCAGGCTTTTCAAGGCTCCTCGTTTCTTCTGCCTTTACACATAAGAACTTAACTGTTTTCTTAATAAAGGTATCGATCACTGTTGAATATCGTGAATTCGTGAAGGTGGATGAAACATAAAGACAATCAAAGAAGATATGCATTGTAGGCAACATCACATGGCAATTAAGGAAGCCACACTTCTGGATCTGTGCATCTCAAGAGTACATTCTGTTGGTGCCAAGTCCTTATTGTTTTGCAAACTTTATTCTCAAGCCAAATTAGCATTCCGTGTGTTCTCAATTTCACAGTTCAAGGAATCCTCGCTTCACAATCCAAACCCCTCCTTCCAACAATGCACTGCGCGCGGCCATTTCAGTTTGGTTCAGGACCGTACTTTTTCCCTCTGGAACTCATTCATTCATCACAATATCGAGAATTTGGCCATCACAAACCGTTCCTCTCCACGTGCTTGCGAGGCCCCCGGACAAGCACGCACACAGGCACGGCCGAAATAGCTGACAAGATAAATCCAGGCAGGCCAGTAATTTGCCAGAATGCAGCTTCAGGAGACCTCCAGGCAAGTACACTACATTAAGTATGCACGAAGCATACAAAAGATCCTCTGCCCCGAGCAGGCAGCTTGACAAGCCGAATATCCAACTGTCAAGCACTCCTCGTTTGCATACTGTTTGCGCTATTGACAACTCCGTCATAATTCAATCATCTAAAGTACTGACCTTTCGGAGGCTTTGTCTCCAGCCCAAAACCCATTGTTTTCCCCAGGAACAGACTAGCCTACAGGCACATTTTCCCCTATAAGACCCCCTGATTTTGAGCGCTTCTTCAGATTGCTCCTGGCTTCCATCCCACCTTGCTGCTGCTCTGTTCACGAAGCCTTCCCCTCAGCTTCCACCGTGCTGAGAATCTCCGCTTTAATTGACTTTTCTTCTGACTACCTGGGCTTCAGGATCAGTTGCAGTATTTCCCCTGAAAAATATCTCTTAAAATCCTCTATCCAACTCCTACCTTTCTTTCATTAGGTCTGTGTGAGTGGTTGCATACATACCTATTGACTGTGTTTCAAAATAAAGGGAAACACTTATTATTTACTTCTGTTTGATTATTGCCTCGGCCTGACCCCGTAAACATTGGGTCCAAGATCTCGCTAGGTTGCCCTGCCTCTTGCATTGCTTAGCTTGTACTCTTACTAATTCCCATTCCCCATTATTTGGAGTACATTGAGGTGTCCCTCACGGGACTCCAGAAATCAGGGCAACAACATTGTAGAGCTAATTATGGAGCAGTAGTGTGTGAGTGAAATGGTGCACTTATTTTTTTTTACTTTTTTTTTTTTACTTTTTATTGAGGCTCTAAGTACACATGCTGAGTTAATTTTGTATTGTTATGAAAACATCTCTTTGTTTCTTTTTTAATGAAAAGAAAGATAAAAAGTTAAGGAAGCTATAAAATGTTAATTGTCAGATGTCTATTGATTCATAGCCTCATTAAAGCACATTAAAATGTTGCTGTCTTAAAGTTTTTTTAGCTATTTTAACCATGTTTTTAAATAATATTGTGACAATTCTTTTCTCTAACTTTTGCAAATTAATGTTTTAGCTTGTTCTTTTTAAAATTATTGTAAGCTGCCTTGAATCCCATCTCAAGAGAAAAACAGGATGTAAATAGGATGCATTTATATGTTTATCTTTCTCTCTCACACACACACACATATACACACACACACAAACTCTTTCCTGGGTAGGTGGAAAAGACACTATGTCCCAAATTACTTTGTGGCCACATTGATATCTATGACAGGTTTGTTTCCAAAGGTATTAGCAGCTGTGGGAGAAAGGGCATTTTTTTTATTATCGTAGCATTATGGAGAAATGGATTGTCCCTTGAAGTATACTGTGGTCCAAAATCTAAGTGATAGGTGTGCCTTTAAAATTTAAAAGCTAAACTCAGGAATTGCAATCACTATTCATGTCATACCAAGTCTGGCCTTGAATATCTCATCTGGGAAATTAATTCTAGCTCTTACGTCACTTAAATGGGTGTCAGTTTAAACTAGGTTCCAATTTAGTGAAGTGTACTGCACCCAAAGAATTATTATAACAAATGGAAGATCAGTCACATAGATGAAAATAGATTGTTTGCTACAAGCTAGCAATACATTTTTTAAAATAGGTATTCCAAACCAACCTAACATCTTTCGTTGACACAATGGATAGCTTAGTGGACAAAGGGAATTTAAGAGATGTAGAATGTATTTACTTTAGCAAGGATGGTTATACAGGTGCACAAAAATGTTTCATAACAGAGAAAGCAACTCTGAAATTTTTGCCTGGTCAGTTATATAGACACAGATGTATGATGATGAAAAGTCACCACTGCATAGTGATCAAGCAGTGAGGGGAAGTCCGGATTAATTTTCTTCAGGTACCAAGAAATCCAATTTATGTACAATGAACGACTGGTCGTGTAGAAACTTTCTGTGTCAGTGCAACCAGAGCTAATCCATGTGATGATCATTTAACATATCTTACACATCTCCAAGGAAACTCCAATTGCATGGTTTTCTCTTTAGCATCCATCTCACCACCCGCACAACAAGTGAAGCAGGCTCTATTAAGGACTTTAACCAGTTTTTTCAGCTCTGAGTATACATGCTGAGTTAATTTTGTATTGTTATGAAAACATATTTCTCTGTTTCTTTATTATGGAAAGGACAGACAAAAAGTTAAGGAAGCTATAAAATGTTAATTATCAGATGTCTATTGAATCATAGCCTCATTAAAGTCTATTAAAATGTTGCTGTTTAATTTAATCTAGCCAGAATCTTACCAAGTACATTTTCTGAGTTATCGTCAGGAATCACTGTATTGCCACCACCTGCGAACAGGCGTTTGGTGATTCATACAATCAAAAGGAAATGGGGACTGGGTTCATTGGCTTCTTCTGTTGAGCAGATGCAGACTGGCAATGCCATATTCCAAGGATCATGTGGGCTTTTTATTAATTTGTTGTAAAATAATACTTTTATTCAAATATGACAAGAATACAAAAAAGTAAGCAACACAGAACCAAAACATAAAACACATTAAATGCATAAAAGTAGTTTTTTGTAACCATCGTATTGCATTTTTAACCATATAACTACACTATAATTTTCTACACTTCTACCAGTTTGATGAGATCCAAGAATAAGGCATTTCCTGAAATTAAAGGGTGGACATGGTATAGTCCATAAGTTGCATGTGGCCCCAGGAGCCCACTTTTGTGCCCCTTGAAATGGTCTACAGGGGGAAATTTGCTCCTGGTTGTCCTACAGATTCCCAACCCTACTGTAAAGGATTGTTCACAGTTATTTCAGCTAAAATGGATTGCTCCAAAATTTCAAGTGCTGTGCTGAATATCATATTGTGATGTGAGTTTCCCCCCCATGTGCAAACAAATAAAACAATACCATGTGCTAACACAGTTGTCATACTCATTGTTTTCACTTAAATATGCCTAATGATATGTCAGTTTTTCAAAGAGTGCTATGGTCCATACTGTATTAAGTCATTTTCACACAGACAAAGTATTAGCTTCACTCCAGTGCTTTACTATTTCCATTCTGACTGCAATAAGTAGAATAGAAATTAGTTTTTTATGTTGGTATTATTGAAAAATGTTGTTATTCACTTTTTTGTATGTTGATTTCTGAATTTCACTTTGTGCAGTGCTGAGTTTGAAGTGTGACATACAGTTACTCTGCCATCATGCTTTCCACAATATGTGTGTGTCTATACGTAAGCACAAATCCTACAGTTTATAAAACAGACTCTAGTTTCTTTTGTTATGTTCCAGAGCTTCTAAGTCCCCTCCTCAAGATGAGCCCATAAAGTATTTTCTTTTCTTTTAAGGAACATGAAATGTGTAAGACTTCTCTTAATAAAATGCATGCCAAATTAAACTTCTGCTCCATTTTTATTCCTGCTGGAGCTTTTGTGGAATTGGCACATTCAAGAAGAATTCATATCCACATCATGTCATCTCTCAGATTATTTGGTCTCCTCTGCTTCTTTCTTTGGGGGAAACTGCACCACAATGATGCATTGTTCACTTATGAGAGAATGATCATACACACTGGGAGTTTTTAAGTCCTTCTCTTTCTCATCCTCCTGATAGGATCCCATGCTGCCATGGTTACAGATGGACAAGAACAACTGCATGGCTCAGATGATGACCCAAAGATCCAGGTAACTAGTCCAGTCTGTGCTCCACTTTATATACTGTCACCACAGTAGCATGGGATCTGCCCATGAAGAAGCAGTATCCATGCACCATAGGACATAAAATAAGAAGGGGCACTATCAACTGCTAGGCTACGTTGTGCTGGATGCCTAAAGCCTAATGTGAAAGACACAGTTAACTTTTTCAGCATTGCTGAATCTGGGTTTAACACAACAGTCTAATGTAGCAGATATGCCTGAGAGCATGTGTGAAGGAAGTGAAGTCTGGGGATAGATGAATCTGTGCATTTAGCTTCATCCCCCTTTCCTTTCCTTTCCTTTCCTTTCCTTTCCTTTCCTTATGTTAAGTTCTTCCTGTCCCAGATATGAAGGAATTTGCAAATCAAAAATTATATGAAATGAAGTCTCCCTCCCATTCACTGGTCAAGTTCAACAGGTACAACTTTTCTCACCATGATGAGGACTATCTTGTACTTTCCTACCACATAGTTGTTAAAGTTGGAAAGCTTGAGAGAAAAGAGAAGTGAAAAACCATAAATTCAGAACCATAAGCATAGATGGTTACACTCAGAGCCCTAAACCTGGACATAGTTTAGAAAGTTACTTTTCAAAAGTAATTTATTCCATAAGCCATTCCCGTTAATTATTTTAAAAAGGTAACACATCCATTTCGTTGCTGCACTGCTTATTACTTTTCTATTACCTTCTGGTATATTTTGAGAGGGGGAAAAGTAGGATTTATTTTAAAAAATGGCATAAAACTTGGGGGAAAAAATCCTGTCTCTAAAAATGTCCATAAAAAGTAAATAACTAGACACTGTTATGTATGACATCAACAAAGTAATTTTGTTCTTAATTGTTACATTGGTATCAAAATCAAACTTTGTTACATTCTTGCTTTGTCACACTCTTGCTTACCCCCAAAGTATCTACTATAAAGATTATTAGTTATAATCCATTATTTCCAGATCTCTGCATCGGGATGAACACGCATCCATCTACTTCAAGCTTTCTTTGGTTTATTTTTTAACAGTTTGGGCCATCCCTAATATAGAGGCATTTATTTTAAAAAATGGACCAAGCATGTTCATTCATGTCTCCCTCATCTGGACTATCTGAAAACCAAAATGATGTTTAAGTCACGAGACTTGGCTGAAAATGAGGCATTTTTAGTATTTTTGCAAGTGCAAAGAAATTGCAAATATGTTGTCCTTCTTCTTTATTTATAATGCCACCTTTTGCCTAGAATTCAGACTCAAGGTGGCTTGAGGATGACGACGGCGTGGAATGTAGCTAAGAAATTCTGAAAGTAGGGGAAAGTAAAACAAAGTTAATTAAACTTGCCTTCTCTGGCTCTCAGTTTCTACATAGCATGCTCTATGATTTCTTCATGGGTCCTCGCCTCAGGTACAAAAGACCTAGAATACCCCCAAAGTTGGTTCTTCTTCATGTACTACTTGCCCAAGGGCATATGGGAGTAAAAAGTATCTATCTGTCTTGGACTCATTGGAGAAACATAGCAGATCCTATTCATGCCTTAAGCCTAACGTATTCTAGCCCTCACATTGGTTTAAAGGTGGAAGTGGGAGGGGACAGTAGGTATGCTTGAAAATTTCATCTCAGTTCCTTTTTCATTCAAATATACTGAAATGGGTAAATGTCTTCATATTTCAAATGAAAAACCACAAAAACTAAAAGTAAATAAATAAATGTGTAAAGAAGCAAAGCTGACCAGGTACAAGAATGAGTATGCACCCCATCTTTTCAACCCCCAAATTCAACAGTAGATGTTGAATAGATTCATGGTAAGTTAGTAAAAGGCCACTTGTTTCTTTCAGTAACCAAATCTTCACCTCAGCCAAAGGAGAGTTTCCAGGATATTCCTTAGCAACATTAGGGCAATGCATTTGAACGAGCCCTCTATCAAAGCCAGCTATTTTGGTTAAGCACAAAATCCATGACCTTTTCTTCAAGACCAAACAACAATTTGCATTGTTGTCAACATCTACTTACCATCTACTTACAATTACTATCACAGCTACTATCACTGAACCTGAAATTGCTTCTGTAATTATGTGGATGAATTAAGCTCATATTGGGGAAGAATACAGTTCAATACAATTAAAATAATTTCCAGTGCTACCATAATGTAAAACAAATCAGTGACCTGTGGGTCTTTAGATGTTATGTTCCTATTCCTAGCAGCCTCTATGGTCAGGGATGATGGCCGCTTTAATTCAACAACATCTCTGATGAAAGGAAAGTATACAAACTTTTTGCATTTGTTGCCGCCTATGAAGGTGGAACAAAGAACAAGTGGAAAAAAACATTATTATTTCTTAATACAGCGCTTTTTAGTATTAAAAACATTCCTTTAGTTAACTGTATTCACAACAGTCCTATGAAATTATGAGTCATTCTCAACCTAATCCAAACACTAACCCCCAGAATTTATGGCTTGCAATATGGGACCTCCAGATTCAAAACAAATGATCTACTGCACAATCATCCCTGCTAGCTCCCATACCCACAGCCTTAGATCATAGTTTGAACATAATAAAACACAAACTCCTTGTGATCACACCTGGCAACTTTTCAGTGTGTTCAGCTGTGAATACAATTCACTTCCCTTGTGTTTATAGATACACAGCAGCAGTAACAACAAAGTGCACCCTTATTTCATATAAGTCATCTGTTGATTTAGAGGAATTTAGTAACCCCACCTATGTTTTTTTAAACAAAATATTAGACCTGGAAATATCTTATTCTACCAGCTTTATTCTTGATTCTTTGTTCAACATACTGATCCATCGCCATATGACCATAATTTCATTAACTTTAAAGATTTTCAAACACTTGAAGGTGACTGTAACACTTGTGTAGTCCTCCAGAGGTTGTTGAACTGCAATATTCAGTACTCCTCATCAGTAACTATGGAAGTTAGGACTGATGAGAGCTGCAGTCCAACAACATCCTGAGAATCATGCAATTTCCATCATTGCTTGAAGAGGTAACTATTTGAGAAGGTGGACACGTATTGATTAGATTTACACTACAGTTTCCCTCTCTGTTTGAGTTTTATTTCACCATATATCTGAGGGAGGCAGTGTCAAAACATTTACCATTTCTTCATGAAGCAACACGCCATGCATTTTAATGAGAAAAATACAAGTGTTTTAATTGCTTGCTGTCTTCCTAGATCTGACCTCAGCTGAAAAGAGTGTGACTGCATACAACTGCTAACACATAATAAGAACTGGCATGTGGAGACTATCGGCTGGATTAAGAGTCTGCATCTGTGGAGGAGGTGGAGAACGGATACCACAGAAGGAGGATAAATCATAATTGAGGTCAAAATTTAAGTGGCAGTGGTAGTGGCATCAGCAAAAACAACTCAGATCAGTGCCACAGTCTTGGGATGAATTAAATATGAAGGAAAATACATTTCAATATTTTTCACATTTACCATAACAAAAAACAGGGGAAGTCAATCTGTGGCCTTCCATATATGAAACAGGCACGGCCAATCATTAGAGATTATGGGATTTACAGTAACTACTTCCTCACTCCATGATGCAATGTACTACCAGAGGACCTGACATTATAAGCCACTACTCAGAGAGATCCATCAAACTCAGAGAAATGCATCAAATTTTATCTTATATCTAGCCACTGTACAAGGCATGGAACGTATTGTATTGCTGATTCTTCTGTGGAAGTAACCCAAAGATATCTTAACTTTTGCCTTACTGGTGTCTTTGCTCTTACTTTCAGATGCCTGCTTTACTGGGTCTTATGTTTACCTGGAAAATGAGTGGCCCAGAACTGGTGACTTTTCAGACTGAGAAGAAAATAGCAACCTTACAGGATTACGTTCTTTACTGTCCCCACAAGCCATAATTCCACACCTTTCCTTCTGCTTATTCCTGTAAAAGGTAGTAAAAATATGGCTACAGATAGAACTTGTGATATGAAGAAGAAGGAGCCAAAGCAGAGGGTGCCAAGAATTCATGCCAGCTCAACAGAATACAAGGTGCCATTGACAGCATATATGGAAAAAAATGTACTCCAGAAGATGAATTTCAGGAAGGACAAATAAGCTGTTCAATTTTGTTGTTATGCGCCTTCAGTTTACTCTGACTTGTGACAGCCTTATCACAGGGTTTTCCTGGCAAGATTTATTCAGAGGTTGTGACGGACCCTAGGGGTGTGGCTAGCCTGAGTGGCAGGGCAGTCCCAACAGCAGGTTGCCAGGTAACCAAAGTGGCTCTATATGAGAGAAACACAGCCCATTAGGGAGATGGAGGGTCTGAGATTTGAGAGGAGAAGGTCTACATAGAAGACACAGTGACTTGGATTTTTCTGATTCCTTCTATGGTATTTCCAGAGAAAGAGAGATCTCTATGATAGAGCCCTTTGGTCAGCCAGGAGGGTTGTCTAAATAAGAGTGGTTGTCTTCTCAGAGGTCTAGAAAGAGAGAGTGAGTGAGAGAGAGAGGAGAAACCAAACCATTTTTGAATTGGGTCAGAAGATGTGACCCAATTTAGGAATTAAACCTTTGAGCAAAAGAGAAGCCATAGGCCTGTGTGTGTATGAAAGTTCTGTATCTGTATATTGGGTTAAGTTATAAGAAACTAGATAAACAATTTTCTGAAGCTCTGTATTGCTTGCATATACGCATGACACCCAATACCTTTCCCTGTTTGTTATTTTAATAAAGATTACATTCTATTGTTCTAAATTTGGATTCAGTAGAGTACTTTCTATTAGTTCTAATCAATTAGTAACATGCTGTCACAGATCAGTTAATCATTCTGAATAACAACTGGGAGGCTTTACTCTTTATACACAAAGGTGGAGGTTTTAAAGGGAAAAACAGGGCTGTATAAGGGAGCAAGGCACTTTAGCAGGCTGGGAGGAAAGTAGGCCTGACCCCCACAGAAGTTTACATTGTCTTCCCCTTAGGCTAAAAGAGTATGACTTGCCCATGATTACTTAGTGGGTTTTCATGGCCTAACAGAGACTGGAAGCCTGCTCTCCCAGATTCATTGTCCAACATTCAAACCAGTTCACCAAGCTGTTTCTTATTTGGGCCCTTTCTGCACGAGGAAGTTAAAACGGGCCAAGGTGTCCACACCTTGGATCAGACTAGGTCCGGACTACTTACCTTAGTTCCACACTTTAGTCCAATCCAAATGCCCTGAAGTGGTCCTCCAGCACTCTAAGTGAAGACCAGAAAAATCCAGTCTTTCAATCTTCTGGAGCATGCCATTGCATTCCTGTTGACTAGTGCAGATGCGCAGGCTTGCACCAATGCGAACCTGCAATCAGCGGAGGGTGGGCTGTGGGTGTGGCCAGCGTCAGCAATTGGTGCAGATCCACAAAGAAACAAGAAGCCGCCATTTTCAACCGGAGCAGTACAGATCTAAAGACCTTGCACTGCTCCGATTCGGCCTGGACTAATGGAGGAACCCCGCAGAAGGGCTTAAGGGAAAGTCCACGTTACTTCGGACCCAGAAGACCCGGTAAGTAATGGCACGGAGCGATTCACTCGCCTTGTGCGGAAAGGGCCTTAGTCTTACACATACTCAGTTTGAAATGGTGATGAACCCAAAGCTGGAGAGAAGATTAGTTACTTATTTGGACAAAATCTCCCAGAATGTCCCCAACACCCTATCTGTGGACAGTGACGATTTGAGTTGGGGATAGGATTTCTGCATGTTGCAGTTCAAAAAAAGCCTAACATTTCCAAGTTCTGGGTGAGACTCCAAAAGAGAAATATTACATAAGCAGTAGGATATATAGGGCTGGATCAGAAGGAAAGAAGTAGGCTAGTGATTACAGCAAAATTAAAATGGAGGACTTTGAAAATGAACTTTCCTGGAATTCCTAGGCCTAACTGGTTTCCAAAGTTTGTTCCCAGTACACAATGAGTTCCACATCAGTCTCAGAATCACCTTTCTTCACATGAATGGCACACACTTGTTTATCTGAGCTGGAATTCGAAAGCCTAGCTCCTTTTGCCCAAATAGAGCTTTCTATAGAAAGCTTGCTGGACCAGTACTGTCTTTCACCATCATTTTCCCTGATCACAAAGGGGTCACATTGTAGCTTCTATAGGCTTCTATTGCTACACTTTCCTGCTCCTGTCCCTGGTGTTGTAGACCAAATGTTATGGGCATTGTTGTGTTGTGTGTCACCCTGTCCCTCCACCTTTCTGCAATGCTACTCTTCACAGCATTGTGACAAGCAGCAAAGAAATAACTGAAGCAGCTGGGCTTCTAGAACCCATCCTTGAAATGTATACAAGCCAGCCAATATCTGGCACACTAACACCTGTATGCTTCATTCTCATCCAGAGAATCCTTCATAGGTCAGGAGAAAGAAATTTATGATCAATATATTTCCCAATGTTCATGTGCCTTCTAGTATACCAGTCTGGATTTTAAGGCAGAGGTAGACAAGAGTGGAAGACAAGTTTTATAATAAGCAATAGAAAATCAAAGGTAAAGAGAAATATTTGTTGTTTTTAAAATAACTATGGCTTGTTTACCTTGCAAAAGAATTGAAACATGGTGCTCATTCATTTTTACCATCCTGTAATGCAAATATATTTCTCTATGAAATGAGGGAAAATGTTTCCAACTATAAAAATAAGGTCAACATTTTTTTTTAAAGTGAACAGAGAGGCAAAAACCATAACTATTTCAATTAAGAAAATTCTCTAAAACCTTTTCAGATGTATATTTCTGGAAATCTTGAAGGCATAGGAAGTGTCCCCATAAATCTTGGATATATCATGTTCTTTTTAACCTGAAGGGTTATATTCACGGGCTTTTGTTTTCTGTATTTCATGAACACTTGGGGGAAAATATTATGGCAAAAATATCCACAGAAAAACAGCTTGTGCTAAGTAACTGTCAGAGAGTGGGTTTTGAAATTGTAATCTGAGTATTCACATGGGAAATCTGAAGAATTGGGCTGTTTCCACTATTTCAAGTGAACATATAATTTCTTTATTCCTGTATGGAAAATTTGCACTTTTACAGCTTTAACACTGAGTCATCTGCCAAATAAGCCATCATTCCTTATGCTCTGTTTCTTTTACTTGCACAGCTATGCTGTGTTATTGACAAAAATCAATAGGCACTAACTGAGAACTCAGTTGTAGTTTTATTTAAACAATCAAAAGTACCCCTCTATTGATGCAGATGAGAAAAAAAATGTGCATTGGTCCTATGCTTCAAAAAGGAAGTACTGAGCAATAGGACTATGTAGTATATGCTCAATTATTTAAAATCATATCCTTTTATCCTCTTTTCTTCCTAGCTGCACTTGTACAGTTTCTTAGATATGCCATGTTTTTGAAAGGAACAGAGCTTGGAAAGTTATTTTCAAAAAGCAATAGTTTATTTTATAGTTATTGTTATATCCAGTATAAAAGTAACACTTACCACTTTCCCAAGAGTAACTAAAAATCTAAATGCTGTAAGTTGCCACCCTGCAATATAAAATGCACCCCTTCCCATCTGCCATGTCATCATCTGTTAGGCCAAAACAGAGCCGGAGGCAGGAGCAGTGGCGGAGCTTGGAGTGTGTGGAGTGAGGGCGGGAGTGGGCAGGGCTATGGTGTGAGGAGCATGGTCACTGTGGATGGGGGCATGGCCAGGGCATGCAGGGGTGTACCTATGGGGTGGGATGCCCCAAAGATATTGCTGCCCAGGGTGGACCGCCCCCTCCACCCCCTGTCCCTACACGACTGGGCAGGAGCACAAAACACAGCATAAACCAGCACTTTAACCATGTGGTGCTCCTCCTTTAGCATTTAGCGAGTCAAGAGCCCCTGTAACTAGCAGAAAAGTATAATAGAAAAGTAACCAAGACACTATAGTTACGCTGCAAAGAAAGTGGTTATCCTTTATTAAGTAACAATGATAACATAAAACAGTTATACCAGAACTAGTTATATTTAACCTTTGCAAACAGGTTTTAATGTCTGAGAAGGGAAACATATTCATTTCTATGAGTTAATCCAGATGTATGGCATAGCTGTATTTTAGCAAATATTAAGGTTGTTGCTTAAAGCTGGAATCAACCCAAAATGAGGTAAATCATTACTGTTGAATTATAAAAGTGCACACTGTTTTTGTAGGATCTGCTTTGCATTCACCCAGGTAGTGTTATATTGTTGCAGGGTAAGTGACGATGTTATTATGAGTGCTCACAGAAAAATCATCTTCTGAGATTCAGAAGCCTTGATCAAATGCACCTGTGAGCAAACTACACATTAATGAAAACATTTGGCCCATGTAATTCATACTGTTAATAAAGGAGAATGGCAGCAAACGTAAAAATGGCTCAAATCCAACTTTTCCATAGATATCTGTCATTCAAAACATGAGTCTAGACTTCAGGATACATTTCTTCCTGAGGTTCCATGCATCCCTACTGTAAGTTCTGAAAAAAGAAATTTGGACCAAGTTTTTAGTGACTTTACTCTCCGTATCATTAGGACAATGGGTGCAATCAGAGTGTTCTGGAAGCATTTGAACTCATTGGCTATTCTGACACTTGTAGCCTAAAAATATATGGAGGGTCACAGTTTTCACCACAACATTAGGATATATATACTCATGCTCCCACCCGCAGAGCAGAAAGACTGGACATAGTTGGCTTCTTTCATCTGGAATGTATTTAGATGAAAGGCATAAAAATATAACAAAAATCCTAGGAAAGGGTAGTTTTCTCAGCACTGAGCAAACATAAACCTTTAGCACATGTTTGGGTTTAAGGAAAAGAACCTTCATACACTCTCATGTTGGAATAAGAGTTAATGCATTATTTGTGTCCACTGCATATAATACTGAAAAAACATAACAGGTGGCGAAATTCAATATATATGTTGACTTTATTCAAAGTTAATAATAAATGAAACTTTAATGAAAAACAAGGGCAGATGAATCTATAAGGTAGGTACTATCTAGTGATCACTTAATGCAGAACCAAATATTAGTTCATGAAATTGCCTTTCTCTTCAAGAGACATTCACATGAAATACTTTTTAACCCCTTAAAAATTCCATGAACTTTGACCATCAACAGATAACCTATGAGAGAATATTTTCACGACATAACAGTCAAAGATTCCAGTCATCAACAGGAAAAAGGGATTGTTGTGAGTGAGGTTGAGGTGAAGGAAACATTCTGTAAGAATTTAAGATTGTGCTAGTATCCATTTGTATTTAGAAACTGAGAACCTAGGCGAGAAATTAACAATTCTGTGATTTATATGTTTGATATACAATGTATGGAGGCTTTGTAATACACATACACACACAGATGGGAAAACATATATGTAGCATAATATCTACAACAGGCTCAGACAAAGTGTAGCCTGAAGGCCACAAGAGCTGTTTTTGTGGCTCTCAGGGTAAAAAAAGTCTTTGCTCCAAGAAGACCATAAATATCCCGTGTAGGAATGTAGAGAACATTTCCACTGCTTTTAGAGGTCTCTTGCCACCCTCCCCCCACCATCCCATGTGGCACTCAGGCTTCTGACAGCTACTGGTAAACTGACTCACAGGGTGAAATCACTGGCATTTGCTCTGTGGGAACTGAACAGGGATGGGAACTCCCTCCATAATGGAGGCATTACACGGGACAATGGACACAAGCTGTTCATGTCAACAAAGACAATGGTTCAGTCAGTCTCCACTATCATATCCTGGTGGGTGAGTGGGTGGATGGATGGATGGATAAGCTTCAGTGACTGTTTCCTGGGTTCCTGCCTATTACTCATTACTGTGTTCTGACTCAGTTTCAGCAATAGGAGCCAGAGGAGAGTAGATAATGTGGGTGGCTGCCTTCTCCTGCCTCTTTTGGGGGTCTTGTGCAGGTTAGTGAAGACCAGAAGAAGACAGCTGGCAAGAAGAAGAGAGGAAGGCAGGAAGAGGAGAAGAAACACGGAGAACTCTCTCTCCTTGAACACCATGCAGTCCACCACCATAGTACATTGCTTCACCAGCCCACTGCATATACATTTTTGAAGGTAATAAGAAGATTCTTCTGTTTAATCAGCTGCCTATTTTAGAAAGGCAGAAATTTCATCTCCGGTAGGATTGTGTGACCCCAAGCACTTGCGCAGTGGAAAGAAGTGCCAGGGAAAAATGGTTTCATAATATCTTCCACATTTCCCTCCACTTTTGCAATGGGCCTAAATACCCTAAAGGCACCAGATCCCATCTGATCTTGGAAACTAAACAAGGTCAGTCCTGGTTAGTACTTAGATGGAAGACCACCAACAAATACTAGGTGCTGCAGGATATATTTCAGGAGAATGAACTGGCAAAACCACTTCTGAGTATTCTTGTCTAAGGAAACTCTATGAAATTCATTTGATCGCCATAAATCAATAGACAACGTGAAAGCACATACACACACACAGGGTCTGAACTACTCATTAACGAAAACCAGAGAGAATTTTCCTGTATCGTTCAATGACATAATAGTAATAGTAATTCATTTGTAATAAGGAAAAACCTGTAAATTACCTTTATGGATTGCAGGAACAATCAACCATGTACCCACCCCAATTCCTTTTCTTTTTCTAACCATACACAGTTTCTTGAAACTCCATCCCCAAAGCTCCATCTCCTTAATATTCTTTCATCTCCTATTTCTTTTACACATGCAGCTTGAAGATGAGGCCATGAAACTTTAGAATCTAAGAGAAAGAAGGCCATTTGTAGTCATTATTTTCAGTCCAAAGACAGTGTGCAACTGATAAAAACATGCAAATTAACAATATGCAATCAAAAAAGAGATGAGAACAAAGCTATGTAACTAGGTAGTGCACAGCACATGTATACAGCAAGAAAAGATGACATAGCTTGTATAACATGGGACAGCAAGAAAAAGAAAGGTGTACCATTTCTGGAATCCTCTATTCCGTTCCATTTACCATATACTGTACAAGAATTTCCCTTTTGCTTATTTATTTCTCTTTATAACTTCAGTTTCCATTTAATTTCCATTAAATTCAAATTAATCTTTTCAAACACTATTTCAGTGTTGGTAAGTGAAAATCATGTACACTGGTCACACGGATATGGGGGATGTACTATACTACAAGGTCTGCTGCCTTTGGCAGGTTTCAGGGAAGCCCAAATTAGAGGTATGTAGACTGCTGTATATGGGTCTACTCTGGATATATGAGTTATCATTCTGTTTCACTTGTGTACCAATATTTGGGTATGTGTAAGTCTAGTCAGGGGGCAGGGCTGTGAAACAAACAGCAAACAGCTAATACCATTTGTTTAACATGTATTGTGTGTACATGACTATGGCCATTTCTTCACGACAATGCTCTTCTGTGTCATCATGCTGCAATTCAGGTCTGCAAGGGAGTGTGTCAGCAATGCTCCCTTCTGTACCTGCTTGCTGCCTGTGGAAGGAAGTGTGATGGCTCTGCCTCTTCCTTCCTCAGTGCAACTGGGCACTTGCCATTGTTGCGCTGGGGCAGAAAGTGTCGCAATTGTGCTTCCGTGGCTTCCACACAATTGTAAGTATGGGAGTGCTGCAGGATTGGAAGTGCAAAATGGATTTTTTCTGTTTTGCAAGTGCCGCGTGAATGTGACACTTAGCAACAGGATGGCTGAGGGACAGCGATGACATCATGCAGAAGCACGACCTGCCGACTGCTGCCATCCTTGGCAGAAGCAGGACAGCGACATTGTGCGGAAAGTGCCTATGTGTATATATGCGTGTATGTAGAATCAGTGGGGATATGATATCAGTCTTCCAGACTCCTGCTCCATGCATGCTAATGCGGCACGCTCTTTTTGAAAATATTTCTTCCACCTATTTTTCCTTTTATTGTTGCATGTAGAATTCTCTATATGCATTTCACATGCCTATCATGTCACTGAATGGATTGCACTGTGCTATGTCCAACTAGAAACTGGTTCTGCAGTTAACTCAGTGAAGCTCCTAAATTTCTCTTGCCACATGGTTATGTCTCCAACCTTCTTCTGTGATCAGTGTGCACACACTGTTGCTTCCAGTAATAGCCCCATCCAGGTCAGTTGCCCTCGCAGCCCTCCCCCCTTTTCTATCAACTGCATTCAATTCTGTCTATCCATCCCCTTACATTTTAGGTTCATATGGAACAGTTTGCACAAAGTTGCTAGTGTAACCAAAATATTAGATTTAATTTACCTATAGCAAAGAGATCTACTCTCTGATTGACTCTTACTTAACCACATAACTTGCTACCGTATACATAACATGATGAACCTTTTCATAGGTCTCATTTGGGAGAAAGGTGGGATATAAATTCAAAAAACAAACAAACAAACAAAGTTTCAGAGAGAGTTTTGAACCTTGAGAAGCTGACTTTGGTATGAAGATTTATTGCTTTCATACATCAACACTAATTGACCACTGTAAAGATCTGAAAGACTTACATCACATTATGTAGCCCTTTGGAAATTTAAGGCAAGGGTAATGATCTGCCTCTTTCTGGATCCTATGACATTCCATTCCACTTCCACAACTGTGTGAATACGTTTTATACCTGAGCATTTATTATTAGTCTGTACTGCATATGAAGAAGTGAATTCATATTCAAAAAAGCTCATGGGAAAATAAAACCAGTTAGTCTTAAAGTTGCTGCTACCTTTCTTTCCTTTCTTTCTTTCTTTCTTTCTTTCTTTCTTTCTTTCTTTCTTTCTTTCTTTCTTTCTTTCTTTTTCTTGTTTTATTTTGGAAACTACCACATAACCCAACTCACCTTATGCCCAGATCAAGCTGCTCTTGTACAGAACGGAAGGGAATGAATGAGTACCTACTAAAGAAGACTGGTTATTAAAACATAATGATTTAGTGAAAATGGACAGACTATTTTGATTAAAGAAAAAACGTTTTTGAAGGACTGGAAACCCCTGGCTGATTTTTTGGAAAAAATAATGAGGGTGATTTGATGATTATTGGTTTTATTAATTAATATGAGTTAAATATATAGATGAAGTGTAACCTGTAGATAAGATGCTGAGAGGTAGACTTTACAAGTTAAAATATAACCGTAGAAAAGATAGTTGGAAATCATCTTCTTTTTCCCTTTTTCTATTTTGTTAGTTGCGGGTTTTATTATATACCTATGTAGTGGTTGGGAATAGCACTGGAATGGGTAAGTTTAGTGTTTAGGGTTTTTTATTTGTAGTGCATGGTTTGTATTTGTAGTTCTTTTGTTCTTTGTTACATTTTATTTAATTTTTATTGTTTGTAGATTTTATTTAATAAAAAGTTAATATTTCTCTGCCACCATTGCATTTACATGGTGGCACTGTCTCAAGTGGTCAGGGGCTTTTCACACTATGGCCCACAGAAATGAAAACAAAGACTACCTGACAGCCCACTGTAAAAATTTTGCAAGATACTTTGTAGACAAAATTGCTCATATTCACTCTGACTTGGATGCAGTAGTTGAGACAAGACTATTGGATGCAATCTTGGAACCTGCTTGTCCTGTGTAATTGGATACATTTCAACTTGTACAGCCTGAGGATGTGGACAGTATCCTGGGAGAAGTGAGAGCTACCACATGTATACTGGATCCTTGCCCCTCCTAGCTGCTGAAAGCAGCTAGAGGGGAATTTGCTTAGTGAGTGCTTCAGTACAGAAAGGGATCATTTCATCCTTCTTAAAAAAGACTGTGGTGAGGCCATTACTAAAAAAAGACCTCTCTGGATGCCACCATTCTGAATAATTATCTCCAGTCTCTAATATTCCATTTTGACACACTGTCCTGGTGTATATGGAGGCCTTTCAACTCCAGGGGTTTCTTCACAAATGGATTATCTAGATTCCTTTCAGCTGAGCTTCAGGACTGGTTATGGGATGGAGACAACTTTGGTTGCCTTGGTTGCCTTGGTGGATGACTTATTCAGGGCACCAGACAGTGACAGTATATCCTTCTGCTGAAGCTCTCAGGGGCAATTCCTGCCACAAGATTAAATACTCAATGAATGCCAGTGGGAATGTTTGAGGAGTGGAAGAAATTTCATGAGGAGGAATTTGCAAAGCTGTATGAAATACACACAGTTAGGGAAAACATGGCTAGACAGAAGAGAAACATTATTGAAAACAACAATTCTGATCCAAACCCTCAGTATCTTGGATGCACTACCATAGCACAGCGACGGAGACAATTAAAACATGATGCTGGAATAATACCTGCTGAAGTCTTTTCTAATGATTATGTGTGAAATGGAGACAGCCATTTTAATTTCTCACATTTAAGGAACTGATTAATCATTGTTTGAGGCTGCACCTTTTTTTAAACTATGTTTGTATGAGTTTTGTTTTTTTCATTTAGACATCACCATTCTTTTGCAGTTACTGTTTAAGGTTAAGAAATAAATGTTGACCTTGTGATCCTATTTATTCACCTTAATTATTGTACTCCTTAGTTCCTTGCAACACAAACCCAGAAAGGTTTCCTTGAATTCTGCTCTTGAGTCAGGAAGGCTGGCTCAGCATAGACGTTTTCCAGGTGGTGTGTGTTTCCAACACACAAACGGACTCTCTCCCAAATGCACACACTACATGGCAAACTGACTGTGATGTTTCCTGCATGCATGCAGCTGCAGAAATGGGAGACGTGTGCGTGCTAACAGCAGAAAGAAAGGTTGTTGATGAGTGGGGCAAGGAGTGTCGAAAGGCCATCTCAACCTGGATCTCAGCCAATATTTGCTTACAATGTAATGAGTATATTTTATGAGTCAATGTAGTTACATTACAGATGGAAAATATTCAAAACTGTTTTCAAAAAATGGTCAAAATATGCTTCTCAAATGTTAAGAAACCCTGATGAAGAGAAAGCTGCACTGATTTGAATCTTTGCACTTGAGTTATTGTGCACAAAATTTGGGCATGGGTTTTTGAGCAAAAAATACTTTTTATGTGCAGAAAATAATATTTCTGTGCAGAAAAAGCTGTTTCTTGTGCAGAAAATACTGAATTTGCTGCAAAAATACCTCATACAAATTCTGTGCAGAATAAGTCCCAAACTGTGAATAGTATTTGATAACTGTGCAGTAGGAGAAAATGGCTAAAATTAGTTAAGAATTACACCCCTAATTTCTCTCCCTCCCTCCCTCCTTCCCTCTCTCCCTCCCTCCTTCTCTTTCTCTCTCTCTCTCACACACACACACAATCACATTTATTAGACTGTGAACAAAAAAAGCAAAGTAGGAAAGATGTTATGCACATTTTTGCTTACACCTTCCTTACCTGCTCATAAGTCATGTGGAATGGAAATATCCTATAGATTTTTATTTTGAGAAGCTAAAAAAAAGCATATTGAAGTGTATGTTTTAGTTGGAAGCAGAAATATCCATCATATTAATTTTTTCCTGTTTGCTTAGGCACACAGAGAAATATAGGTGTATATGCTTGTGCACCTTCCTAAATAATATTATAAATGCAATCACAGTTGTTAGAGTGATTGACAGACCAAACAAACATGGAACAATGAATGTTATACATGTTACTGGCACATTGCTGGTGGAAATGTCTGTCACATTCATATTTTCCTGTTTGCCTAGACATGCAAAGGGGAGAGTGATAATAGCCTGCGTCCTCCTGGAACCCAGAACGGACTTGTGAGAGAGTGTAAACCCTGTGTATGTTTGTGTATATGAACAGATACATTGTGTTAGAATTCAAAGATATAGCCTTGTTAGCATGGATCAATATGCAAAAGGATCTTGAAGCACCTTTGAGACTAATCAAGAAAGAGAAGTTGGTAGCATAAGGTTTTGTAGAATTAATTTTTTTTCCAGAAGCATGAAGTGAAATGCCTGGGAAAAGACTTTTATAGCTGTGAATGAGCAGGTTGTGTGTGTGAGTAGCAACAGAAATGCAAAACCTGTAGGTATGGTGATGAGGTGACAAGTTCAATTTTAATGATGGTCATTGGGGGACGAAGGCAGGAGGAAAGATACTGCTTAAAAGCCAAGGTGAGTAGATAACCATATGAATAGCAGAGGGAGTCACTGACACATTGTGTGTGTATATCTGTATATAGAATGCCATGTCCATGGAAGCATATGTGAGTGTGTTTGTATTAATATATGTGGCTTGTTCATGTGCCTTCACATTGAGAAATGGTTTGTCTTTTGAAAAAAAAAAAAAAACAACTTGTGTTGTTGTTTTCTCATTCCAGAGCTGCACGGTCTACTAGTATTGTGAGAAGGAGTAAGCAATCCTCAATTGTGTGTATCTGTTATATTAAAGTCGGTTGTTGTGACAAGATAATTGTTTCCAATATTTATTCTTTCACAGTTGTGTATTATTCCAGACAGCACAAAAATCCTGAAATAATAAGCAAGAGTACAAGAAACGACACACACACACCAAGCCAAACAATTCATATTTTGGTGGCATTTGGATACAAGGCATAAAATACAAGGCCAATTGGTTCCTTAACAATTTACAATGTTTTGTATTGCATGCAGCTGATATTCCAAATTCCTTTTGGTTTGGCATTGTGTTGGGCCAGTGATTGAAGGAATGGCACAATGGCTCAAGGAATTCATAACTGCCACTGTTTTTCTGTAGGTAAATGTAGCTCTGACAACCAGTGTAGTCTAGTGGTTTGAGCATTGAAGTACAGCCCTGTAGATCACGTTTCAATTCCCTACTCAGCCAGGGAAACCCACTGGGTGACTTTGGGCACCTCACACACTCTTAATCTTCGGAAAAGTTCTGTGATATGTTTGCCTTAGGGTTCACCATAAGCCCAAAACAACTTGAAGACCCACAACAACAACAGCAGTAGCTCTTCTTCCAAGTCCTAGCAAAATTTCAGTATTATTTTGGATTCTTTTCCCATTAGAAGTCATGCTGGTGAATTGATCCTTTACAGTATTACATTTTGGTCCATGACTGTCTAGTAGCAACTGTTCTAGCATGTTATCTCTGTTTTTTGGTTGAGAAGACTTGTGGCACTGCAGCTTGGGTTGTTTCCCATGTTGATTGTGTTTGTTCTTGTTGTTTGTTCTTGTACATTTCATTACTTGTTATGAAATGTAGTTAAAAAAAGAAAACCACTACAGGGTTGCAAAAATGTGTAGTGGTACCACAGGGATGTTTATTTAGTACTTCACTAGATTGGTCTATTGCACCGTCAGTGATCTTCACTAACGTGAGCACCTGCCACAGTTTGCACTCATCCAAAACTTTAATAAAGTCCACAATGTCTTGTATATATTTTAATAGCAACTCATCAATTGAACTTTCTCTCTTTTCTCTGAACATATTCATTAACTGGAAGCTACAGATCCAAAAGTCTTTTCAGTATGTTCAGATAACAAATACAAACTTTAGTTTAAGCAAACTCTTACATCTCTAGATCACCTGTACTTTTCCTCTCAACAAGGAGTATCTCCAAAAGTGTGTGCATACAATACATTCTTGCATCAGAACTTTTCTAGCACTTTGAAGGGCACTCTTAATAGCTGCTATAATAATTAAATTTAGACAGTGCACTATAGTAAATACTAAATAATTGGGTGTAGTTGGAGACATTATTTGTGGACATACAACATAAAACCAGGTTCAGCAGGAACAGGATTGCCAAGATATCTTTTTATCCACAACTTCTGAATTTTGATGAGAGATTTGATACAGCATGAGGAAGTAGGGTGGTAGTAAACACATTGATTAAAACCAGCAGTCAAGGTGGTAAGATCTCCTTGATAATGCTTCTTATCTCCTAAGGTACTTATTGATCTCAGCTGGCAATGCAATATTCCCTGTTATGGCCTCACACTTCCCCATCTCTTCCATCCTATTATGTATTACATTTACGTGATAAATGATATTGCATTTTGTAATATTGATACTAAAAGCTACTGACTTCGTTACTTAGTATTAACTTCACTACTTAAAATTGCAAATCTTTTACATGTTATGTAACATCACTTAGTCCACATAATTCTATGACATTTCATATTGTAAAATGCTTTACATCATTGTTACCAAATCCAGTTTCATTGTATTATGTCTGTAACTATTTCATACCCTAGTTACAACAAGCCCCCTTTCCCTTCTTCTCCCCCATTACATTTCAAATTTCTCTCCTCTTCCCTTTGAATCCTCCTTTTGAATCCCCAATCTGCTCAGATTCTTTTCCTTGCCCTTTTGTTGTTTTAACAGAATACCTTTCTTTTGCTTCTTTCTCTCACCCCCTTTGGTCTTGCAGGCTAATCCTTCTATTAAATCAGCTTGGCTTTATTTTCCCATCAGTGTATCTCCGCTTTGTGCTATAGTCCCCAATTGACAAACCAGAACTTCCTGGCCCACATTTTCCCCATTTTAATGGTTAATGCCCCATTAGCTCAATTTGAATTTGTTTCTCCATGGAATTTTCAGCCTCCTTCACCTCCATATTAGCTGCACACTTGCCTTACATCTCCCCGCAGTTCTGTCTTGATCACATTACTCAGGTTCTTTATTAAATCTTCTCAGTGTTTCTTCTTCAAATTTGGGGGTCTCTTCTTCTCTCAGAAAATGCAATTCTGCCAACATTTGCTATAGAAAGTCCTGAGAAAGTTCCTCAGAAGATTCCATCTTTTGTTCAATCCAACAGTTACAGAATCAACAGTTCAACTCTTCTATAGCCAGCAGGACCATCTTAAATAAAAGAGATAATGCCTGTACTTTCTCATGCCATAGTTTCTCCTTGCTAAAGTCAAATTCAGTCTTGTAAATAAGATGAAATTCAGGTTCCCCACAAAAATATATGCACATAAAACATTAATTTCTCTTTTAATCATGTCAAACAATCTTATTATTTGACTCTCTCTTGCTTGCAGAAAGGTGATTGATTAAGTTTCTGTTCATCTATTTTACTTAGAAGAATCATTCACTTTTGTAACTCCAAAGATTAGGTTAAGAATTTTTTTTAAAATCAAAACAGCTGCATATCATGACAAGGGTAAAAGATGTTAACTCCCTCAATCATTCCCATTTATTTCATATTTACTCGAAAAGTAACTGCAGTTAATGGGAATTCTACACCTTTGTGGGCAATCTCTTACTCCCCCTTTAATACAGGGCAAGTTTCTCTAGCTAGATCTCTGGCTGGCACTTTTACTATGAAACCTCTCCTCTCTGCCAAGCTACTGTGAGGAATGTCTGCTCACTGTCCTGCTGGAAATCAGAAGAGAAGTTTTGATGGCTCCCAAAACCAGGGTGGCAGTAGCAGAGCCATGGAAGGGGAGGGGGGAAAGACTCTGGAAGGAGTGGAGGATAGTTGCCCAGGATCTTCTGAACAGTTCTTTTGAACTTTGGCTTAAATGCAAGAATTGGGAAGAATGATCAGGAATAGCTTCATGGCTAGTGAAATCTTGTGGTATAAGAATACCACAAACTCCAGACAGAGGCTGAGGGGGAACCAGGAGATGAGACCCCCCTGTAAAAAGAAAGCCAGGTAAGTCAACAAGTGTAAGAGAAGCCTAAGGGCCTTTCTGCACTACACTGTTACAGTACTATTATCCCACTTTCAACATCCTGTGGAATTCTGGGGTTTGTAGTTTACTGAGGCCAAAGAGTTCTCTGGCTGAGAATTCTAAATGCCCTTCCCTAAACTGCAAACACCAGGATTCCAGAGGATATTGAAAGTGGAATAATAGCATTATAACAGTGTAGTGTGGAAAGGCTTAAATGTGAATGATAAGCATGTCTTCCCCTCTTTTCAATCCCAATCTCCTTTTTGGGGTTATGTTGGCCTTTTCTTTCCCTCAGGCTTGGTTTTCTTATTCTTCATCCCCTCCCCTTGAATTGACTTACCTGTTTCATATGAAGGTGCTCACCCACCAGTTGTACTAATTGTACTAATAGAGACCTTGACAACCAGGGGAGGGGGAGTGAACAGAACAGAATAAAAAAATCCATGTCCTTGCATTAAGAAAGAGGTTAACTAGAGTAATAAAAAGGTAGATAGGAAAATATACGTATGATGCTGAAGTACAGAAGCAATTACTTTCTTCATATCATTTCTTCTCTATTGCCATCATACATCCCTTTTGGGCTGAAGTAATTTAACATACGAATGGTAAAAAGCATTCTGTTGCATTGTATCCATGAGAAAGGATGCATTCCCTCATGTGACAAAGGAAGCAGAAAGGCTAAAAAGTGAGAGATACAAAGGCTGGTTTCCTGCTACGAAAGCATTTGTGTGATCTTAAACACTGTAAAGAGAGAGGCAAACCAACACTGGAGCAGTAACTTTGATTTGACAGGGCAGGCAACTTGGAGAGGACAACATTGTGTACACATGATGCATCCCATTTTTAGGGATTAGGATCCGTGGAAAGCCTTAGAAGCCTGTGTTTAAAATCAAACAGAACTTAAGGAAGGGTTGGCAACAACTATAACCAAGATTCCATTTGAAGCTGGTGTGGTATAAAATTCTAGCACTGCACTTACAGGAAGGTATGGACACTGGAGAGGAGAATAAAAGTGTATCCCCATGACCAATAAGTACCTGTTTGTGTTGCAGAGGGTAAACAACATTGTCATGCAATGGAATGCCGAAAGCCTATTTACATAACGCTGGGAAAACCTGCAGTTTTGCTAGTATGAAGCCCCAACACATTTCTGACCTATTTCTTTCCCCCATCCCTGCTTCCCATCCTCAGCTCTTCCAATATCTGAAGTCAAAGTCACACATTGCACAAACATGTAAAAACTTCTCCAATTGCCACTGGTCTTTATCTCACTCTTCATGTCCTACTTAACTATTTTAACTCTCTATTAAACTTTCTCAATAAGAGCATGATAAAGATTAGAAAAAGCACAGTTTTGGATTATACAGATTTTACATTAAATCAGCCTTTTTTTTTTAAGAAAAAGGAAGGAGACAATGCACAACCACAAGCAGAGGCAGATACAGTAGCTAACAAAAATAGTTTACAAGTTACTTAGAAAGAAGAGTAAAAGGGTCACACACACACACACACACACAAAATTGGATTTGTTGTTGTTATTATGTACCTTGTTATTGTTGTTAGCATTATATACCTTGAACTCAACTGTGACTTATGACAACATAGTGTTTTCATGGGAAGATTGACTAAGAGAAAATGGCCATGTCTTCTACTAAGGCTCAGAGAGCATGACTTGCTCAAGGTCTCCCAATGGGTTTCTATGGCAGAGCATGAGTTTGAAACTTGATCTTCCACAATCCTTTACCAACATTCGAACCAGTACACCGCACTAGCTAGTGTGAAGGAAGTCAGGCTACCTGGCTGGCTGTGCTGGATTGGCTATTCCTAACTAGGTAACAGAGAAATCCCATACACAAACAAGCAACGCCCACTACCCCAACAAAAAACACAGTCAATCAATGGCAGTCACGTTGCTCAAGGGGGAATGGTGAGAGTGGCAGATACTATATAGAATGAAAGCCAGCCATGGTGGGTGAATACACAAATATAGGTATGAAATGCTACATATGTAGATATATTAATCACAGCTGCAAACAATAGGTATCTATACTTAAATACAGAATTTTCTGATACTGTCCCTAGAATGAAATGAAATGTGCATTTCTGTGACAGAGTTAAAAAAGAAATCCACTTTGTGCTGTTCCACAAAATCATGGAGTCATAACTTGAAGACCTAGAACGTGAAGACTTTAGATTTCATGATCTAAGTCTAAACATATTTTCTTTCATCACTTAGAAACAAATGCATATCCTTAAAGGATGTTTGTACTTGTACAATATTTACTGAGCTATACAGCAGCTGAAATACCACCAAAGCAATTCTCAAACATTTAAGAGCTATTGATATCTCTCTCTGGCTTGAGCTCAGTACTGAGTTTGTCTTAGATTACTTGAAAAAGTCTCTGTCATCTTTCTTGCACTTACTCTTCTTTTTTTCAGGGCCTATAAAGAAATTCTAGAGATCTAGACAAGTCCTGAGAGCCCCCAAGGGCATTATGGGAAAATTAATTGAGGATTCACTGTCCTTTGAATTTACAGCTACTGGAACTTAATAGCCCAGATGAATTCTCTCTCATATGTTAATAAATTACTACATCTGTGGCATTTCTGGCTTGGCATCTCCTCAATTATTATTCTAGTGTTATCACCACTAGCTACTGTACAGCCTTAGTCATGTAATTCTCCATTTAAGCCTTGTTTTCTCATTATCTTTACTTGGTCCAATGAAATCTAATAGGATGTAGTTTTTTCTTTGCATATGTTTTTTCTATACAGTGGAAGCAGTTTTGGAATTCCCACTTTTAACAATTTTTTTGGAGACAACTGAAATCATAGTTGTTGTTAGCTCTGATATAACTACATAGAACCCTTGAGAATATCACCTGATGTGAACACAATTACAAAATTCATCCAGATATTATCATTAAAAGATAAGAGAGAGAGAGAGAAAGATGTTGAAAGAAATCTAAAGAGGTCTTTAATGTCCAAACTTGTTTATTCTCTGCATTTGCTTCATGCTCCTATTGATTCCTTCCCTATTTTAATATTATGTAAATTACAATTCTTATTTCCCCATATTTGCCCATGTTTACAAGAATTGCCCTACCATTAGGTAAAGAGAGGCAACTGCCTACGAAATGAGATGCTGGGGGAACTAGTGGCAACCTCCAGTTATATTCTCTAGATCTCCAGTCAATGTTTTTTCTTGGAACAGCATGGCATATACTCTCTAAACTATTGTGTTGTCCTCAGATTTGGTGAAGGAAGTTGACACATTGCTAGAGCTGAAGGAAGATTCAAAATTTCTTGGGTCATCCTTAAGTATCAGTTATTCCATGTATACTGGTGATGTCTCAAAATATCCTGGTGAATGGTGACCAAAGAGGCATTATTCCACACCCATCTACCCTTATTTTTTTCCAGTTAGAAAAAATCCATTCTCTGAATCCAAGCAGATATTTTTGGATGTTTGAGAATTTATTTTGGGGGTGTTCAGATTTCCCCATCTCTTGGTAAAGATTCTACACGGACAAACAAAGACAAATTCAGATAATCTATTTGAGATTACTGTTTATAAAATTCTCTGCCCTCCTCTGCCAGTAAAGCAATGGACCTTTTAAACAGGTTGAATCTCCCCTCCATTTTTAACATTAAAAATATGTTTTTCAGGGAAAAACCCTCACAAACTTATAGCTACTTCTGTGGGTTTGTTTTGGGTTTGTGTGTGTGTGTGTGTGTTTCCACCCCCCCATTTTGGCAATTTAGACAACTTCTGAAAGCTCCTAGGGACAGAAAATGCCCCCTATCACATTGGCAATCTGAACAGTGTCCCTGTGACTGCCAATATCTTGAGTAAAGGAAGGTGTAACACTGAATGCATTCACATATCCCTGTTCATCACTAAATTGATAATACACTAAGCAGAGGCACATCTGAGGGCACAAGATGCTATCTGTTTTCTTAATTTGGATTTGGTCAAGAGTGCTTGAAACTTGGGAAACTTCTGTATGCCCTCTTGTGTACCTTGATGGAAGAGAGGTAGAATCTAAATGTATGAAATGAAATGAAATAAAATGGCACTCAATTGTGTGAAGAATTTCCTGAATAATATTAATATTGGGCTATGGCAGTGCACAGTGGACAGACAAAACTGATATGGATGCTAGCATATTTTCCTAGACAACAACTGGTACTCTCATTTACTCTGCTCTGAATGGAATTTGACACCAGGCCTAATGCTGGTATGTCATAATTCTGTGAGGTAGTAAGCTGTAATTGTAACAAGTTTTGCAAACACTTTGGAACGTTCACATGGCCATATGTGAATAAGTATGAACTCAGGGTGCTATTGTTGCACTACCTGGCTATGTCTGATGAAGCAGTATCCTGTCTGCAGACATTTATATCATAATAAATGAGTTAGTCTTGAAGGTACGCAAGATACCTTACCTTTTCTTTATGTCAAAATAGACATGGAAATCTACCAGACAGTGGTTCTGTAATTATCATAAGATAGAGCCAATATTACATCTTTAGAAATATGGTTCTCTCCTCATGACTGAAAGCATTCTGATTAATTTCATACCATCATATTTCTTCTCTGGTTTCTCTTGATTTTTCTTCTCCTTTTTTTACAGCCTAGTTCTAAACATGTTTACTCAGAAGAAAACTCTACTAATTTTGATGAGGCTTACTCCTTAGTAAGCACACATGGGATTACAGCCTTTCTCTAAATTAATTCCGTTGAAACATCTCACACTGGTAATTAAGATGTAAATCGGGGATTGTGTGACTTGGGGCAGGGCAGTTAAAATAAGTTTTACTGCAAAGCATTTAAAGCATTAAATAGATTCTGCAGAAGATTAACTACCAATTTCCCTTTTGTCAGAATGAAACATGGAATATTCCTGTTATGATAACAAGCATAGAGGAATTTCACAGAGGGAGAGGTGCTGACATTCAAATTTACAGTACTTACACTTGTAAAATTTTGTCAGCATGCATAAAATATTTCTCATTATCAACAACACTTTTGTGCCCTTTAGCCTTCACACAAATAGCAACTTATCTTTAACGCTGTAATTCACAATATTTTTCCTTGCTTTGATCCCCCCCCAGCCAGTTACTTTTGTCATATCTTTTAATTGTACAGTATGTATGCCAAACTAATACTATTTACTTGAACAGCTTGCAAACTGCAGCTCAAAGAAGTATGTGGTCTTTGGAGGTCTTACCAAATGTTATTCCAGATATGGTGAAAAGATAGCTCTATATTTTGCTTCATATTTTACTCTAGGCTTTGTTGGATGATTATACGGCTCTATCCATTACAGGGTCAAGCTGAATTTAGAAGCCTAATCTTGGTTTCTTTGGTAGATAACACATGATGGGAGCTGCCCTAAGATATTGGTTCTACTGAACCTATCTGTGATGTTTTGATACCATTGACCATGGCATCCTTCTGGTCCAAAATGGGACTTGGGCACAGTGTTAGAATACTTCTAATATCATCTGACAATGTGCAAATTATTACTTGGCCTCAGGGTCACTGTTTCATGGGCTCTGTTTTAGCTGTTACATTGAGGGAAGTCATTTGAGGTTCTGAGATTAGCAGACTTTTCACCTTACACAACTATAGCACTATAAACCAACTTTAACTGTCATGGCTTGCATCTTATGGAATTGTGAAGTCTGGAATTTGGTGAGGCACTAAAACTCTCTGGCTTGAGAATTCTAAGTACCCCTTCCTAAACTATAACTCACTTTCTCAGCTGATGCCAAGACACCTGTGGAAGTTCTGAACTAGTATAATCTTTCCTGAGTATGTTGTTGAACTGTCTGTACAGTAATAGGTTGAGGATCACTGCAGACAAGATTGAGGTACACAGTACATTAGAAAAATTAATATCAGATTAAGGAGACATCCTGTTCTGGCACGTCTTTTAAAGGATCAGCTTTGAAGCTTTCAGATGTTTCTGGATACAGCAGTGCTTCTGGAGGGTGAGGAGCTGCTTATTACCAGGCTATACACCTCCATGCTTTAATATGATCTAATTCACAATATATATTAATTGGCATAAAATATAAATTATACACCCCAATGGCTGGAAAGGCCATGTGGAAAGGGACACTGGCTGGAAATAAGTCAGAGACGACCCCAACAGGATCATCTCTGACCTATGGCCAGGTCATAAAGGCTGACTTAATGGCTCTGAGCTAATCCTATCAGCTGCCAACCTCAGAAAACAATACAGTGCCCAGGTGCAGAGGCAAGGACCCCTGCTGTGTGCATATCCTACCAAAACCTTGACCAGAACCTCACCCAACCAAGACATTGAAACAATCAGTCTATTCCAGACCCCTTTTGTTTACCCTACCAG
>CAOKZL010003756.1:0-70741 GCA_948472985.1 Iguana delicatissima | reverse complement strand
ACTGGTCTGTAGCTAAGCACTTCTTTCTGCTGAGCATCCCTAATGCTGGCAGATCTCAGCTCTGAGAAGAATCCCCAGGTGGGTTTTAATATTGTTCATGATTCTTTCCTAGTCCGATTCCCTACTTCACTCTGATGTCTGTTAACAGATTCAATGGCTTCTCCATCTGTGTCAGTGGTTTCCAATCTTGGTTTCATGTCTACTCAGATAGAATATCCATCTAAATTCTATTTTGACTAAGTTATCCAACACTCAAACCACTATACCACACTGACTCATTTCTACATCTATAGCATACTGAAAAATTCTCTGCTTCTTTTAAAGACCCATGAATAGTATACCATCAAACCAAACAATCCCAATTACAGATTCAGTAAAACTGAAAATAAGGATGTAAATAGTACAGGAAGAACAGGTATCAAAGGCCTTTTCTGCACAGGGCTGATACATCGCAGTAGCATTGTATTGTCGCTTTTATATCTGCACGTTAAACCAATTTGACATCGTTCTGTCCTCCGTGGTTCCACATGAGTTGAGGTCTTAGCATGGTTAACATCGATGTTAAACTGATGTATTGTAAAAATGGAAAAACTCCAGTGTAAACCACCCAAACCATTTTTGCTGCGTTTTCTTCCTACATGCAGAAATGTCACATCGATTCACACCACTTGCACTAAAATGTAGTAACGGTTGCTACAGCTTTTTTTTTTTAAATTGACCAGTCAGCGGCAGTGGGATGGAGTAAGGGAGGGGAATAGGAGTTCCACAAGAATTGACTATGTGGAAGCTACAAATGATTTTCTCCACTTTACTTCCATAGAAACCAGATGGCGTGCAGATAGGAATTGGGGTAACTCGGAGTAAAAAAACCGCTCATGACACGTGGTGAAACGCTCCCCCACTCTAGTGTGGAAATGTCCTAAGAAGAACAACCCACAAGTAGAAATCTGTTTGGTATAGGATTTTCCTGCCTTCTTCTTCTTGCTCCAGTTTCTTGTGTCACTCAAAAAACCAGTTCCTGAGGGTCAGGAAATTGAATAGGATAGGATAGGATACAGAGATCCATTTCTGCGACTGCAAATTACCCATTTGTGCAAACAGTTATTTGGATCCAACCCATTAACAAGAAATTTACAAATTACTCCTCATGGTCTTATTTTGAATCTTGAAATTCAATTCTAAATTTCTAAGATGTGAATCTGATTATAACTTCGTACATTTTTTTCAATCTACCATCTACTTATAGTTTGCTGCCAGGAACAAAAATAAAAATTAAAGAGGAGAACATTCCCCAAACAACTAATTCTAACAGGACCAGTTGCCAAGTTGTCTGTATTTGCAAAATATTGCTTCCAAGATGTGAGTACCTCCACAGGGTACTATGTGGAATGGCTACATGTACTAGAATCTTGTTCAGTGCAGGATGAGAGGGTTAAATAAGGATTAAAGCAGTGGCTAAAAGGAAATTTCCCTCTGGTCCTCAAGTCATTCTCCAAGAAGATTTGAAGTAACCTTGTCACACAAGCCCATTTCTGCTACATATTTTCTTACCATATCTGTCTAACAAAGAAAGGTGTGGTTTGGAAAGGTTAAGACATTTGTGTCTTTTTTGAGTAGCCAAAGGAATATCAAGTACTGTAGGCTCTATTTCAGAGGAAGGAACTGGCAAATCCACCTCTGAGTATTCCTTGACTAAGAAAACCCTATGAAATTCATGGAGTCGCCATAAATCAACAGGCAACTTGAAGGCACATACACATGCACACACAACAAAGTTATTACCACAATATGGGCTTGGGAATTTGTCTTATGAGCCAACACGGAATAGAGACTTGATGTTTGACAAGGGCTCCGGGAGACCACTGTTCAAATCCCCGTTCAGCCACTTTGGCTAGTCACACACACTCTCACAAACTTGAGAAAAGCAATTACAAACCTCCTCCAAATAAATCTTGTCAAGAAAATCCTAAAAACAGGATTGCCATAAGACAGAATCGACTTAAAGGCACAGAACAATAAGATCAACTTGACTTAAAATCAATGCAACAACCCTTGAATTTGTATGACAAGAAATATCAAGCTTGGTTTCTCAGCAGTGAAATTTTACACCAGGAGCAAGGTGTTTATACCATCTAAAACCGGGACTTGATTTTTTTTTGTGTGAGATTATTGTCTTCAACCAAAGTAAAGCTATACAACTTGACTCCAACTAATATACTTTGATTTTCCAGTTCCTAAATTTAGCTCCAGCCCATACAATACAAAAACTGCCTAAAGAAGCTACCATTCTCTTCCTACAAAGAGGCTTGTGGGGTTTGTATTGGACTGAGAAAGGCTTCCATTTTCAAAACATTTTTTTCTTTTTTTGCTTTTGTGTTCTCAAACAGAACCATCTTTTTGCCTTTGTTAATTCCAGTGAGCTCAGAGCCATTAGGGTTTGATCTGATGAACCTAATTTGACAGTCTGCAAACCCTACTGCCTTACCATCTCAAGACAACACGCAGACAGTGTAACTATAATATCACCACTCCATCCCTTCCTTGGATGTTTGCCTGAGGAAGAAACATGTGGTTTTGAAACTTTGCAAAGAGAATGTTGTATACTTTATTGATTGGTATTACCACAGTGTGGACTTCAGAATTGTCTTATGGTCATTACTGCTATCCCTGCATTTTTATAACTTGAGGAATACCACCCTAAATAATAGCAATTATTCAAGCTTGCATAGTCCCAGGGCATGGGGAGCAATCAATCAGACATTAAACAGTAGCACTTGCCAGTCGGAAAGGTTTAGCTACAGCTGAACACCCTGCACTGAGGTGAAAGCCATTCTAATATCACCTCAAGTTGCTCTCCATTTGAGCAGTCTTTAATGTCTCCCATAAGTGCAGACTTACAGAGACCCTGAGATGAACCTATCATGGGAGTTTTCTTGGCAAGATTTTGTTCAGAGGGGTTTTACCTTTGTCTTCCTCTGAGGCTGAGAGAATGTGACTTGCTCAAGGTCACCCAGTGGGCTTCCATGGCCAAGTGGGGATTTAAACCCTGGTTTTCAGAGTTGTAATCCAGCATTCAAACCACTATACCATGCTGGGTCTCATAGTCTTAGATATTATTTCTTTAAAGTCAAATCTTCAGTAACGACTGCTAGGAAAGCCAACACAATGTTGGTTTCTTTATCTTGGGGGACCTGTCTAATCCGAAGGGTCCTTTCCTTGCCCCAAAACCACGTAAAAGACAACAGAGTACAAAATTAATTTCATTCTGTGGGAGGAATCTGTTTGCTGCTTCCCTCTTTGAGCTCAGCTTTATTTCAATAGGAAGCTGAATACCCTGGTCATTGAGATTTCTTACTGAAACTGTGCTGAAATCCCTGGCTATGCTTTGCTTGTTATTATGCACCTTCAAGTCAACAACAACTTATGACCCCATTATAGGGTTTTCTTGGCAAGATTTCTTTAGAGGAGGTTTACCATTTCCTTCCTCTAAAGCTGAGAGAGTGTGACCTGCCCAAGATAAACCACTGGGTTTTTATGACTGGGATTCAAATACTAGAGTCTTCATCCAATATTCAAATCAACACATCACATTAGTTCCCTTTAATTCAGTCACTGAAATGTGGAACTCTTGGCTTAATACCTCTTATTATTCCAGATGCCTCTACATCTAGGATTTTTCCAAAGACTCTCATTGGCATATTTTAAAACCCTGGCTCAGGTTCAGAGGATCTTGGTTAATTGCTCGTCCCTCCTTTTTTTTTCCAACTACAAGTACAGTGCTTCCCAGATCCTCCTCAGGAAAGTCTACCAAGACTCAGGGAATGTCATTTCTTAACTGAAATCCATTTTTCAGGGAGTAGTTCCTCTGCACAGCCTAAATAATCCCAAAGGTACTAGATCCCATCTGATCTTGGAAGCTAAGAAGGGTCAAACCTGGTTAGTTCTCAGACTGAAGACTGTCATCAAATATCAGACATTGTAGCCTATACTTCAGAGGAAGCTGCGGTGATCGTGCTTCCTGCCCAGCGCAGCCTGGGAAAATCCCAGGCTGCGTTGTGGAAAGAAGAGGAGGAGCCCTCACACTGCCTGCTCACCAGCGGCTGCGGAGGCGAAGCAGCGGAGACGCGAGAGCCTCTTGGAAGAGGCTGCTCACGCGATCCCCGTGCCCCAGCACCGCGAAAAGGTAAGGTGCGGAAAGGGCCATTATGATAACCATCCCCTCCCTCTCATATGCAGACTTTCTGGCAAACTTCTCTCTCCTTTTAGCAAACCATGAACTTCATATTGCTCAGCCTCAAGCCCTGCCATCTCTTGCAATCCAAATCTCATCTTCCATGCCACCCCTGGATTTTGCAAGTCTGCGTCATTAATATTTCTCCATTCTGTAGGAACTATATTATTAGCTAGTTGTCTCTATTATGGGCTCTAAATATCTTAAAGGCACTAGCTCCAGTCTGATCTTGGAAGCTAAGCACAGTCAGCCCTGGTTAGTACTTGGATGAGAGACAGCCAATGAACACCAGATGCTACATTCCAGAGGAAGACTGGCAAAACTATTTTTGAGTATTTCTTGCCTGAGAAAACCCTATGAAATTCATGGGATCGCCATGAGTTGACATGTAGGCTCATACACATACATTTAGCACTGTTATTTACTGCCTATTTATGAAGTTTTACCATTATGTTTGTTATTCCCCAATGAAATCATTGCATATATTTTGATGCTTCTGTTTTCAGAAGAATTCTCCTTTAGAGAGCTCTGTGTCAAAGTGAGTTATTGGGTCCATTTGGCTTAATATACACTACTGCCAAATGAAAAGATCTCTTACAGGTTTGCATACTCAGAACATGTTTAAGATCATGCATGTGTTCTTGCAACATTCCTGATAATAGACTACAACAGTATTTCTCAATTAGTTTGCTGTTGCAACCCTAAGGTGAACTTACTACAGGCTTTTTGTTTTTTGCAACGTTTGTTTAGAGGGGATTTTCCCCTTGCCTTCCTGTGAGGCTGAGAGAGTGTGACTTGCCCAAAGTCACCCAGTGGGTTTCCGTGGCTGTGCACAGATTCAAATTCATGTCTCCAGAACTGTAGTCCAACACTTGAACCACTACTCCACGGTAGTGGTTAATTGGTAGCTGACACCAATGCACATAATTTCAAATGCAGTAGCAGATTGCGTTTGAGTACTTACTTACTAAGTACTAAGTACTACTACTCAGTACTGAAAACTGAAAATACCATACATTGTTTCCCTATTTATCCTGCCTTTTGCCTTCCCTTTGTCAGAAGCCCCATGGGTCTTTAACTGCCATATGTAATGATGATGTTCTATAAATAAATCAGAAAAATCATTCACAATCTTTTCCTTGCGGGTCAGGGTGGATTCCCTGAACAATTTGTCTTAAGTAATGCAATTCTTGAGCACTACTCAGAACATGACAGTGCACTGCTATAAGTGGAAAGAGAAGTAAAGGTAACCCCCTTCCTTTCAGCCCATTGTGTGTCCTAAAAAACTGCTACGGAGGGATGGGAAACCTCTGGAACAATTCTTGGTCCACAGACGACTTGGGAGTGGGAGAGGAAAGAACTGTTGATGCTGTGGTGGCTGTACACCATTGGCGTAAAGCCTTTCATACATACTTAAGTTTAATTCATGACTTCACAATATAATGTCAGTATTAATGTTAAGAAACCAAATTCTCATTTTTTTTCCTGTGATGGTTCATCTGTTTGCCATACACTTTTCTATCAGTACCATCTCACTGACAGGAGGCTGAAGTCCTCACTCATTCCTTCTCAGAAATCACTTCTGCTAAAGAGATTTTGTACAAAACACTACAAATACAAAAGCTACAATGGAACTATATGTATCATTGATCTAAGTACTGTAAACACTCTACAGCACTATTTAAACGCTGACTATTATTCTGAACATTTACAACATTCTGAGTAGAGTGGTAAAATACAGCCCATGGTTTTCAATACTGCATTGCCAGCCAGCTGGGATATGATTTTAATTATAAACAACAGACCTAGTGTTCATTCTTGAGTGATATATATATGGTTGAGAAGAAACAAGGCATGACCACAATGTCTATGATGTAAATCTTGATAACACTTGATATATATTCAGATTGGTACATCTGGAATATGTCAGATCTTACAGCATAAAGTATAATGCAGTAGAGCACTTCTGACTATATTTAGTCAGAAAATTGTTCATTACAGAAACTGTGCTAAACATTAGTACATAAGGAATAGGATATAGCCTATTGCTTATAAACAGAATGTGATTTTTAATATTTTGCATTCACAGGACAGTCTCAAACGTATATTCTTAAAAGATTATACTGACAAGAGTATCATATTTCCTTCAAGAGATATGATAGTTTATAGTTTTGCTGTTGTCACTAGTTTTGGAAAACAGGAAAGAGAATGAAGGTGACATTAATCTCTGACTTGGGACAATGTATTTTTATGAACGCTCATTTAGTGGACACACACAGAGAAAACATTCAGAGCCGTTTTTCAAATCACGGGTTCATATTGCTGATCTTATCAGTTGAGTTTTCAATAAATAAATAACAAATACATTTGAACTGAACTGAAAAACAAACACTAACTAGCCAATATCACACTGCTAATCTATGCCACCATTCTCCACATATTTACATTCTGTTGCCATGGCTTATACAGGTTCACCAGGTACAATACTGACCTCTACTTATCAACTGATAACACTTGATATATATTTGATATATATATATACATACATATACATACTGTGTGTGTATATACACACACACACACACACATATATACACACACACACACACACATATATATCCGCCCCACACACATATATATATATATATACACAGAATATATATATATTTGATAACACTTGATATATATATTGATATAGAGATGGATAAAAGCAAGGATGCAGTTAGAAATCAAAGGCCCATGATCCAGAGGGATAGGTCGCTCCACCTGTGCTCCTTATACTCCTTATTGGGCTGCCAATGCTGACAAGATCCTTGCAGAAATGACACATATCATGTGGTGCTTTATCTTCATTCTTCTTGATTTATAAAGAGGCGTGAGGGAAGAAGAGACCACTCTCAATAAATTCCATTATTGAAGCATGGCTGACAGCTGAAGGTATTTCTGGATTAGATGAATCACCTACTCTACCAAGATTCTTTCCATTAGGGACGAGAAACTCCTTTCATCAGCGGATGGACTGGATGAAGGGACTATGTCCCTGTTGGTTTTGTCAGACTTGTCCACAGTACACTTCATATGTAACAGCAGTATGCTTCACATATGTTTTCCACAAATGTTTTCCATAATATGCTTCACACTTACAATTGCTTAGTGCGCTACTAAGTATGCTATGCTTAACAGTTCCTAGAAACCTAAAAATAAGATATGGCACAAGCTTGTACTCTGCCTGAGGCCAGTAGGTTTGCAAATAGTGGCTTGCCTGGGGCATCTATCTAACCAGGAAGGGCAGATTTCCAAAAGCAGTTCTTAGCCCCCGGCCGCAGCCTAAATATTGCAGAGTGGATTGGCTAATAAACATGGTTATGAACTAAAAAAAAGTGAATATCTGCAAGTGTCTGTCTGCATATAACAGACAGGATGAATGGCTCTTTGGTGTGGAGCCACCATGTTTTTAAAAGACAAAAGCAGTGAAACGTCCTGTCTGCAGAGAAGACAAAGGAAGACATAATACTACTTTAAAAAAGAAGATTTAGATAGATCCAGTTCAGATGATTATCCTACATATGGGTTACATATTGTTTTTCTCTACTTACAGTAGATCTTTCTGCTGATGAGTGAATTATATGTCATAAGTACCCTAAAGGCACCAGATCCCGTCTGATCTTGGAAGGTAAGCAGGGTCAGTTCTAAGCAGAAACAGATTTGGATGGGAGACCGCCAAAGAAAGCCAGGTGTTGTAGGCTATGTTTCAGAATAACCAACTGGCAAAACCACTTCTGAGCATTTCTTACCTAAGAAAACCCTACAAAATTCATGGAGTTGCCATAAGTTCACAGGCCACTTGAAGGGATAGACACACACACACAATGAGTACAAACAGCAATCTGATGTGCCACCTCTAACCTTCTAATAAACGAGAAAAATACAAGAAAAACAAAAGCAGAGGGATTAAAAAACAAGATAAAAGACAAGGCAAGAAGGTCTGGTCTGCAGGAAGGAAAGGAAAGGATAGAAGAAAGGAAATTGGTGGTAAGAAAAGAACTATGTTCCTAGGAGCATGCCCTTTGGAGATTGGTGATGGATCCTTGCATCATTTTTTTTACTGACATAGCCCTAGCAGTTTCTGCTATGAGCAGCTGAAGAATCCCTAACTGAGAGTGTACACAGAAAAAAGGATAATCAAGATAGCCGAGTCATTAGAAATATAACCTAATCTGAGAAGAGAACAAAAGGAGTGGGTCTCATGCAGGATGGCTGTTACACTCAGTCCTTAATGAAACTATATCTAGCAGAAACAGGTTGAACTAATTTCTGTTCCCTCAACAGGCAATACAAAAAGAATTTATTCTAATCTGGAACTAAATTACATTATTCACGGTAAGTCTCAAGTGGAATAGTGTATTGTTTAGCATAAACAAGGGTATTACTGTTCCACATTGAGCAGGCAAAACAATATGAGCTTGTTTGCTCTTCAGTTAATCATCATACAGTGACCCCTCAACCTTCTCAAGGGTCCAGGGCACAGAATCCTCATGAAAGTCAAAAACAGTGAATAACTCCCTCCCCGTGCGTGCCTTCCTTCCACATGGCCGGGGAAAAGGCAACAGAATGGGAGGGGGAAGGCCCATGCACAGAGAAGGTGTGCATGTGCCTTTCTCTCCCTTCCCTTGCTTTTCACTCAGGTGAACATGCCTTCTTCCAGGCTCCCAGACAAAAGACTAGTGAATGGGAGAGGAAGAATAGGGTGGAACGCTCATGCATACCTTCCTTCTCTGCACGCAGAGCTCCCCCTCCCATTTGCTTGCCTTTTTCCCAGGCATGTGGAAAGAAGGCATAACTTGCCCAGTGTAAAAGGCAATGGAATGGTAAGAGGAGAATGGGAGGGAAGCAAGCAGGCACCTTGTGAATGATCAAATTTGCAAAGGTCAAATCTGCAAATCTGGAGGGAAGACTATATAGCTGTCTTGACGTCATACTTCTGAGTAAACATTCATGCATTTTTGGTTTTTATGTCTCTAGTGTTATAGAGATGCAGATATTGTCAAGTTTTCCCAACAAACAAGCAAGCAAGTATATATTAAATAACTCTAAACAAATAACTGCAAACATCATAATCCTCCAGTTTTACGCAGTTTGTGTGTTAATTTGCATAGCAGTTCTGTATAATTTGCATAGCAGTTCATGGGCCGACATTTCCATCATTTGGGGATGCTGAGTATCAGAAAGTTATATCACTTAAGGTGTTTACCTTATTCAAAGGACATTCTGAAATACCAACAAAAAATAATGGCAAACAGCTTTGAAGCTTTATTGCTGTAAGAATCTATTGCATACATTAGCCCTAAGCTAGATACATCATGCAATTAGATGTATCAATGAATGCATTCATTAACATAGCAGTGAGCAATGTATGGTCTTCTAGATCTTGTTGGTCTTCAGCTCCTATCAACCTAATCAGAACAGTCAACAGAAGGAGATCATGGGAATTGCATTCTAACAACATCTGGAGGGCCACATGTTGCCTAACCTCTGCTTAGCACATACAAATCCTCATTTGGACTGAAACAGGGATGCAAAGAGATAGCCACTTCCTTTCAAAGCAGCAACTGGTTGTTAAGGTCCAACTGCAGATATGTATATCTCACTGACATGCATCTTCATATTTTGGCTCATGCAATCAAACACAACGGCGTCCATTGTCAGCCTTGCATATATGGGTCACAGAACCTTAGGTATATCCCTTGTGGCTGTGCAGATTAGCCCCCTGCAGGTTCACAGTAGGAAATGTGTGTAAAGCTCCTACTATGTGGGCAAACATTTATCCACTGGTGCAACTTTTCAAAAGTGATACATCAAATATTACTTAAAGAATTGTCCAACCTCTGTTAGGATTAAATGTTGGAAATTTTTGACCTGGAAGGAGATGGCTGTTCAGTACTGACACTTTCCACATCTGACCCAGTTTAAGATCTTAAGTTGTGTCAGTGTTCTCTCCCTGGCTGTACAAAGTTAGCTTCTGTTTTTTACAGTTCAAACTTATGTTAAAGAACAAGATATTTTAAAAGCATCCTTATTATTTTTTTGAAAGAACATTTCTACAACTTTATTATTTTGACTAAACAAATTATTTTGACTAAACAGAAGCAGAAACTGACTAAACAAAACAATGTGTGTGTGTTTTAATAAGCCCTTTTGGCACTTCTGTCCATCCACTTCAGAACAGGAAAGAAATCATGTCAGCCAGACAGCAATGTGCTTGACTGCAAAGCTCATCTTCAGTCACATTCTGCAGCACCAAAGCACAATATCTCACACAGAAAAGCACTTGCCTTGTTTTAATTTAGTGTCTGAACCAGCAGTCTGTAAAGTTTTTAGAGGAAGCAAAGTTAACCTGTATTCTGCAAAGTGCCAGCTCCGAAAAAGGAAAAAGAAAAAAAGAAAAAACTTCTGCTTTTTAAATAGTAAGACACTTTTAAACAATTGTAGGAAGCAATATGTATTGTGAAAGGATTGCAAAAATGAGAAAGTCTAGGCATCTTCTGATGCAACAAACTGCACGGGAATTCCCCGCCCCCCCCCCCCAAAAAGGAGAAAAAAATCAGAAGCAAAATCACAGCTGAGCTAGTGGGCTTTGGTCTCAATGAGACAACTGGGAGATAACCTTTAACAACCGCGCTCTTGTCAATGCACATTAACCGTATACACGCAGACTCAATATGAGTAATGATTACCAAACGATTTCATTTCAGAGTTACACTTTCCATGACATGCATTCAAAGGGCTCCTTGTAAATCGACATCACAAAAGGGCTGCCACAACGCATCCTCATCGCTTCCTTTCAACTCAAGGGAACTTTAAAGAGCTTCACTATGACTGGGATTGCGCAGCGTGTGTTAATTACTCTCCCCACTTTGGAAAATAGTTTTTGACAGTAACTATTTTAAGACACTGACTTGGAAAAGCTGCAGGGACAGAGCATTACCCCCAACCATTAATGAGCTGGCAACCTGGCGCTACTCTGGCATCCTGCCAGTCGAATCGCAGCGGGAGAAAAGCAGTAAAATTCAGGGATCCTCTCCAAGAGCAGTGATGGAGGGATCTTGCCTGCCCCACTCCCGAGAGAAGGGCAACCTCGGCACCCACCAAGCCCACCCTGAGGGCGGCGGGTTTTGTGGAGCGAGCCCCCATCTTAAGTCCTGGGCGCCCAGCTTCTTGTCCTCTCGGGAGAAAACCTGGGCCCTTTCCGCACTAGACTCTCATAGTGCTATTATTCCACTTTCAACCCTACGGAATCCTGACGGTTGCAGCCTCAGGCCCCTCCCTAAATGCAAACCCCAGGATTCTACAGCATGTTGAGAGCGGAACAATAGCACTAGAACAGTCTAGTGCGGAAAGGGCCTCTGCCCTTTCGCCCCCTGGTTCGGAGCCCTCCCGGCGCCGAGCGGCCCTCCGGCTCCCGCGACGGGAGCGCGCGGCGGCGGAGGCGCGCCACCGCACCACCACCGCCGCCGCCGCCGCGCGCGCCCGCCCGCCCACGCTTCCCCCGTCGGCGCCTCACCTCCGCCGCCTCGCTTCCCCGCTGCTTCTTCCTCCTCCTCGTCCTCCTCCATGGAGCTCATGCAGGGGAAGTAGACGGCGAGCGCCTCGAAAGAGGCGGAAAGGCTGCTCCAGCTCTGCGAGCGCTGCATGCTGCGCCCCCCGCCCGCGCTCGGCCGCCCCATCCTCTCGTCGGACTGGCCCCGGGCGCGGTGCCCGCAGCGGGGCGTCTTGGCAAGCGGGCAGCTGCGCCTCGGAGGGACGCTCGCCGCCCCGCGGACGGGCACCGGAGCGCGCCTCCCGCCCAGCCGGCGCTTGGCTCCCCCTCCTTTGCTTGGAGCGCGGCGGCGGCGGCGGGGCGACCTTTTAGCTTAGACCCCCGGCGGCGCGAGAGGGGAGGGATGCCGCCGCCGCCGCCGCCGCCAGTGAGCAAGCGGCTCCGTCGGCCCCTGTCCTCCAGGTGGCTCTCGGCTGGGACGGGCTCCCCCGCCACGGCCTCGGGGGCTGACGCCCCACCGAGACGCCGCGCCCGACAGGCTGGGAAAGGGTGGCCAAGGGGAAAGCACCAAGGGCAGGGGCGCGCGCCGCTCACGTGCTTCGGCCCCAGATGGCCGGAACGAGTACCGACTCCTCGGGACCGCGGCTGGGACCGAAAGGAAAGGGGGAAAAAGATCAGAACTGCTGCCAAACAAGGGCCGTCTCCGCGCTAGACTGTGTAGTGCTGTTATTCCGCTTTCAACATCCTAGGCGGGGATCCTGCGGTTTGCAGGATCCCGTAGTACGGATTTGGCTTGGAGGTGGCCTTGCTGGCCTAGGCAGACTCTGTGGTTGCCAGCCCTTCTCTTCGCCAGGCAGGCCCCCTCACCCTGTCTTTCCCAGTGAAAAAGCCAGTGGAGTGAGGGTCTTCGGCTGGGCACCGTCTGGAGGCACCACGCAGGACCTCCAGAGCAGCTTTTCCTGAGATAAGGGCTGGGGGGTGGGGGTTGGTGGTTCCTAGCACCATTAAACCAGCAGTCCTCAATATGCTCTCTGGCCTTTGTTTAATGATACTTTCAAGGAGAGACACCCAACACTCCTTCTTAACCATTTTCAAGGTACTGCTGCCAGAGGATACCCTGAGCGTCTGTAAGCACTGAGACTCATCACCCCCTTTTCACCTTTTGCAAGTCTAGTTAGGTGCTGGTGGTTCAAAACACCAGAACATCTTCAGGTAGCAGCATCCAAGCTCTCCCATTTGCCTCTGAGTTCTGGAGCAGGAAAGATAAGCATGACAAAAGCTCTCCAAATGGCCTCACCATGCCGGCCTTTAACTTACAAAAGAAAAATGCAATCCCCCAATGACTTGTTTGCCCTACTTTCATCTCCTTGTTATCTTTACTGCTTTGTAACCATGTAATTCACATATGTTACTTAAAATTCTGACGGAATCTTTTAGTCAGGTAAGAAAATAGAGGTTGGTTAGCAGACAACAAAAAGCATGAAAATGAACAAATATGCCTACAGGAAACTCCTGCTAATGCCATTTCCGCAGTACACTGTTACAGTGCTACTATTCCACTTTCAACATCTTACGGAATTCTGGGGTGTACAGGTTAGAGAGGGGCATTTAGAATTCTCAGCCAGAGAGCTCTTTGGCCTCAATAAACGACAAACCCCGGAATTCTACAGGATGTTGAAAGTGGAATAATAGCACTATAACACTGTAGTGTAGAAATGGCCTGGAAACAATGTAAAAGTAGAAAACAGTAAAAAGTTTGTTCTCTGACATAAAAGTATTTGAACTTTTAGGGATCACCTAATGAAGTGAACATGAAACATACAGTTAAACATCTCCACTTCGATATACCATGTATTTGTATCATCCCTGTTATGCCCATAGTCAGGAATATAACTGAATATCTTAAAGGAGCAGGCAAAGACAAACAATACTGGAATATAAGTGTTTGGTACCCTAGCAGAATGCAGTCAGAAATATCTTTTCAAATTCCTTATTTAAAGTCAGAAGTCTTCTCTCCCAAGATGGGAGATGTATAAAGGGACAACCCACACAGCATGTAATAAGTTACTACATTTCACAGGAGCAAACACGAAAAGAGATGTATATACAGAACATTTTTTTCTCTCTTAAGAAAGGTAGCTTCTTAATTGACTTTGTATCTTTCAAGCCTGCCATCGTTCATCATAGCCATTACTCAAAGTGATCTTTGTTTTTCATTGCCATCATCTGGTAGTACTCAGCGTATGAACTATAGTAATAGTGTTTTTGCAAAAGTGTTTTACCCCATATTTGTTTAAAAGCAGTCCTTACAAGCGATATTTATGGGTCAGTCACTGATCAAAGAAAGCTGCAACTTACCCCTCGACACAGTTATCCATGCCATTATTACTATCAAAATTAGATTTCTACAATATATGTTGTTGGAAGACTACTTGGAAATTTTCTTTGGCACGCAGTATGTCAGCTGGATTGTTGGCTAGAACTACTTGCATGTGGTGGCGGACTATGCTCAGAGCAGGGGGAGGCATCACACTCTGTAGTGACAGGAAAGGCACCCTCCTTTGCTCATACTGGCTGCCAGAAGTCCACTGAATCTCACCAGTGTTAGAAGAACGGTTGGCTTCTCATGAATTTCTCTGAGATATTCAAGATGCTGTTACCAACCTTTAAGGCCACTGACTCGTTTGTTAAATCCTGTGTTAGTCCAACTAGAGCAGATCAACTGAAGTGACTAGAACATATATAAGCCCCATTGATTTCAACTGCTCTACTGTAGTTGAGTCTAATATTGGATTTGCCCCTGTATCTCTATCAACTTCCTTATAAACTTGTCTGGTCAATAAGCCACCTTTAGCGATGTTTCCCAAGGCTTCCTTGGGTAGATGCTAAGTGGACAGAGAAAATGCTTTCTCTCTAGTGGTGTCCTGAGAACTTTTCCTGAGACATTCAGCTATATCCCATCTGTATGACACTTGAAATGTAGCATTATTCTTCCACTTCTACTGTGTTCCTATTGGTCACAATTGAGAATATCTTTTCAACTATTTTAGTGTAGATCACATTGTTCTGCTTTTTCTGTTTCCTAAGGTCTTAAAGCTATACATGCTGGACATCTCAACATGACAACTGCTGCATTTTCAAAAACTGACAATAATACAAGAAGTGAAGTAAATACTCCGCAGACATTTTAATACTGCAGGGATTGTTAATACATTGTCTTATAACGAAGTACCTTAGTCCCAACCCATCTGTGATATAACTCCTTTTATTTTCTCTACTAGTAATTATGTCCCTGTAGTACAGACTCTAGATAGATCATTACAGGAATGTTTTTCAGTATGTCAAGAAGGCAAAGTTGCCTAAATTGCTCTGTCCCCTGCTGGTCTGCTGGGTCCTCTCTTACTTCCTAGAGGAACTGCTAATCAAACCTCAGTTTCAGAACTGGGTGAAATCTGTTTACTAATAACTCTAATTCTGTTGGACCACATTCTCCCTAGATCTGCAGCAGCTATTGTATTTCGAGGCCACCAAAGTACAAATTCTAATATTTCTCCTATTCGCCCTCCCAAGTGATATGCTGTGTGATCCCAGGTCTTCTGCAAGATGTCACCTGGACTTCCAACTGTCAGAGGATGATATTGCTCTGCTCCTTCTTACCCTGCCTGTCATCTTCTATATTGTGCCCCTAGTGTCTTTGGTAAGGAGCTAGGAGAAATAACTGGCTGCCTAATTTCTGGCAAAAAAAAAATCATTCCATTCTATATAAATGCTTGTATATAGTCCTTTTCCTAGATGGACATCATCTCTATGCAAGAAAAATGTCAGATTACATATGAAGCAGATTTGCATCACTTGCATATGAAGAGTCCTATTTGACAGTCCACACTGCAAGATTTAAAAGAAATGATGTATGAGGCACCTGGCAAATAACTGTTTTTTATCAGAAAACTAAACACCACAAGATGCTACTTTAGAACAATACATTTCCATTCACAGTCGTAATACTGCATCCATCCCTTTTATTATTTAAACATGTACATTTGTTATCTTTTCAATACCTGGCTTATGTACTTCTATTCATCATTATCACAGCAGTTTCCTTAAGGTACTGCTAGGAAGGTTCCAAACTACATAATTTTCATTTCACACACATATATGGTTAAGATAATATCCATCTGAAAATGTGAATGAGAACCTCTATTTTAATTTCAGTTCCTTCTGTTCAACTATTGCAATTCCTCAAACTTGTAGTTTGTAATGATACTTCTTTCCAACAAATATGTCCTAAAAATTGTCTAGCAAAGGGAACACTTCAATATTCCGCTGTAGCATACCTGGAGAGAGAGCTACAATGGTAAAATTAACTATCAGTGACAGAACATCAACCATGACAGAGCATCAACCATGAAACAATACATAGTTCTTGGCCACAGTACATAGTAGAAAGAACTGGAAATTACGAGGCAATCTGTCTAGTGTCTCCCCCGCTATCCCTGCATCTCTACAAAGTGCCCTCTAAGGTACTCTGCAGATACATGCCTTAATAATTAAGGGTATTGGAAGATAAAGGCTACACTTCACAATATTTACCAGCCTCTGTTGAAAACCACAAACTACCATTGTCTATTTGAGCTACCATTTACAGCCATCCCTGCATAAAAAGTTGCCAAGAGATTTAAGAGAGATGACTAGGGCAATTATCAAGGATACAAACACCCACAAGAACCACTGATGTGTCCTCGGTCCTACTGTTCCATATGGTATATGCAAAACAGGCTATAATATGTGCTACTATGAGTTAAAGTTGTTGCATGGTGTGATTACCAAAATCGTTTTTACAAATATAAAATAGAAGCATCTAGTGTTATGCACCTTCATCTATCCAATACCAAAATATATTAATCTACAAAGTGTATTAATCCACAATTTCAATCTATCTGGTGAATATTGCCTTCTTTTGTTCTGTTTTAGATAGGCTCATCCTTGTTTTTTCAACTTTATTTTCTTACCCTTCTCTCCTGCTCCCTCTCTCCCTCTCTTTCCCTTGTTATACATTTAGTTTCCAGAATTGTTCAGAAAAGCTCTACTTAGTTGTTTCATCTAGTTATCAGTGATATTCTGTTCTGTAGCTGCTGCAGGCATAGACTAAAGCAAGATAAAAGCAACTTGCTAATAGATGCATGTCATTCCAGAAAATCTCACAGGCTCAAAAGAAATCACATCAGTATGTGTTATATGTTATTAACTACAAAACTAATAAAAACAAACACAAATTAGAAAGGCACACCAACCAGCATTAAAAAATTCTAGGAATAACTAGTTTGTATGTACATTTCAGATATAAAAGAAAGGATATACTTGTATCATCTCATGCTAAGGACCACTCCCAGCCCCACCTATCATTATGAAATATTTATTCTGTTTGGTGTATATTGTATTCGTTTATTCTACAACAGCCTCTCATAAAAAAAAGCTATAAAGGTTCTTAACTTTGTTATGAGGCATGATGCTCTTAAGATCTGGCACTAGGAACAGTGGCATAGCAGGGCTTTTGCCACCCACCCGGGGTGAACTGTCCCGCCCGCCTCCCAGCTATGCTGGGAAAAAGCCCCGTTCGGGCAGCACTCAGGACATCCTCTTCCTTCCTCCCCCCAGAGCTTGCAGGGCTGCCCCACTATCTTAAGGGGAGGGCCTGAATAAGAGAGTCTTTCCCTCACACTCCTGTGTCTCCTGTGCTCCTTTGAGGCCAGACTCTGGGAAGGGTCGCAGTCCTTGAGGGAGGGGGCAAGGAAAACAGGGTCGGGAGTCACGACGGATGGACCCACCAATGGAAGGATGGAAATAGGGCCTGTTTCCTTCCTCTTTCCCACTCTCCACAACAGCAATAGGTCCCTGAACCAGGTGCAGATGAGAGGAAAGTGGGACAGGGTGGGAAGAGGAGGAGGCAGCAGCCTGGCGCAGCTCCTCCCTCAGTGGGTGACTGAGGAGCACCCAGCCACTGCGACTGGAGGAGCCGGTAGAGGCAGCCAGGAGCAGTCGCTCCCCCTGAGGAGCCTTCCTGCCACCACTGCAATTGAAGAAACAGCTGGCGGCACCACCAAGGTCTGTGCTCCGGTGCTGGCCAGCCCCCTGCTGGCCATCCTGGCCCCTCATTGGCCACCCATCATGTGCTTCCTGGGGGCCAACAAGGCTGTCCCATTGCTGCCACTGCCACCACTCCTGTCCCTTATCCCCTGTCTCCCTGTCTGAAAGAGAGCCACTCCACCAGATAAGCTGGTGCTGAGGGAGGAAGAGGCCAGCTGGCCCCAAGCAGGCGGAGGCCCCCCTGCCTCTTCGCCCATGTCCTCCCATCTCCTCTAAGCTACACTTCTTCCCTTCCGCAGATGAACAGAGCTGGTCTGCTGAGACGCAGGCAGCCAGGCAGGCTTAGATGGGATGGTATCTAGGCAGTGGAAAGAGAGGCAGTTCTCAAGAGAGGCACCCGAGCAATGGTGCCCCCCAAAAAGTGCCGCCTGGGGTGTATCGCCCCTGCCGCATCTCTGCCCCCCAGCCACATAACTGACTAGGCATCATCTGTGTGCCTGGCACAAACTTGTACTTCTCATTTTCCTCAAATTGTTACAGCCACTGATGACATTTTAGGCATATATATGCAAATCATTTAACCTGCCAGGCCAACACAGTTACAATCTTCACATGTAGTCTTCAGGTTTTATGGTTTGGGCGGGGTAAGCATATCCATAAAAGATGGTATGCAGCTTTCTATCATCCCTCTTATTATTGCAAGACTGGTAGGTTCATTGCTGAGCCTGGAACCTTGGACTGAGGTATATCTAGAAGCTGTTTTCTCAATCTCTGCCTGATGGCCATTCTTATCTAGTACAGGCAATGCAAATATCATTCATGTCTTCATACTATTTAAGTTAGATTACTCTACTTATTGTTAGTAATTGCTACTGATTATTAGTTAGGCATGTCAAATAATACCAGATGTACAGAAACATAAGGAACTGTTTTATATTGAGTCAGGATGTTGGTCCACCCAGCTCAGAAATATCTACAGTTGACAGTAGCTATTCAGGGTATCAAGCAAGAGTCTTTTTCAGCCCTGCCCGGGGATGATAGGCCTAAATATGGTTTGAATCTGGACTATCTGAAAGATGATATCTCATTAAATGAATCTTCCCAAGGTTTGAAATCGTCGGGTGGGGTGGGGGTTTCTGTCAGTCTCACCACTGTCACAGGCCTGTTTCATGAGGACATGTGAGAGGACTTTTTCTATGCCTATTTATGGACTGTGGAATTCCAAGAGATGCTAGCTGGTAATCTTTCTCCTTTCCAGCAAGTGAAGACCTTTTTATTTAGACAAGATTTTGGCAATTAACTGGTTCCTGTGGAAGGTTCAAACAGGTATGCTGTACATTTATTCACATTGTTACTGTAAACTGTTTTAATGCTATTTTAAATAGGATATTTGTTTGATGGTTCTAAACTGTTTTTACTAGAATACTTGGTTTTTAAATTCATATTGTTTTCAGTCTTATATTAGGAAAATGGCAGCATATAAATGAATATAGAATAGAATCTGTGGCTTTCTACGTAAAAAGCACTTACTTTATCAGCAAGATACCAGAGAATAAAAAGACATCCTGTTTTGTTGCTGTTGATTTTGACTTTTCTTGTTGTTCTGTGCCTTCATGTTGCTTCTGATTTATGGCAACCCTAAGGCAAACCTATCACAGGGTTTTTCGGGGCTGAATGTGTGTGTGACACACCCAAGGTCATCCAGTGGATTTCCATGATGAAGCAGGGAATTGACCCCGGTCTCTAGAGCTGTAATTCAACACTCAAACTACAACACCATGCTGGCTCTCAATTTGACCTATAAATTGCTAAACAGCTTTTACATACCATTGAAGCAAATGTTCCTCTACTGTCTCATCAGATATGGAAGGAGAGCCTTCTCTGAAAGAATTAACAGGTTGGTTATCTGTAACTGTGGTTCTTCAAGTGGTCTTCTGTGAACTCACACAATTGGGGTTTTGCGCCTGCGCAGAACAGCATTCGGAACCTTCTAGAAATCTAAAAGTAGGCATTTTGACCGTTGAACCCCTCCCCCATCCTCCGAGGTATAAAACCCCCTTCCTGCTCCAACAGTCAGTTCCGTCTCGCTGCTGTAGCAGCATCCATGGAACCAACACATCAGCAGGACATACAGAGGGGAGGATGGGAGGGTTTGTGTGAGTTCACAGAAGACCACTCGAAGAACCACAATTACAGGTAAGCAACCTGTTCTTTGTCTTCGTGGTCTCTGCGACTCACACAATTGGGAGACTAGCAAGCTATTATACAAGGATGGTGGGATGTCATGCTGAAAACAACTCCACCTGAAGTCAATTAGCAACCCATCAAACCCATCAAAAATTATCCTCATACTAAATGACTGCAACAAAGAGAACATGTTACTTTGTGACAATTAGCTACCTGAGAGGAAAATAATTAATAGCAGACAATAAAACTGCTCTTCCAAACTTAGCATCTCTTTTTCACTATTATCGATTCTATAATGATATAAAGGTTATAGGTTGTGACCAAGTAGCCGCTTTGCATATATCATCCAGAGGAACCCGCTGAAGAAAAGCACTGGAAGCAGCCATTGCTCTAGTCGAATGGATCCTAACCCCTTCAGGTAGTTTTTTTTCTTACAAGGTCATAAGTCAATTTAATAGTAGAAACAACCCACTTTGCTAACTTTTGGGATGAAACAGGCATCTCTTGCTTAGGTCCAGAATAACAAACAACTTATAGTTTTTTTAACACCAGCCGCGTGCTGTACATAAAAAGCTAGCACTCTCCTAACATTTAAACAATGTAACCTTCGTTCCATATCAGATTCAGGATTCTGAAAGTATGCAGGCAATATGATATCCTGATTTAAGTGAAAAGATGATACAACTTTGGGCAAAAATGTGATATCTGGCCTAAGACCTACTCTACTGTTAGGAAAACGCAATGATGAATCCACCCTCAATGCGCATAACTCACTGGCCCTCATAGTTGATGTTATTGCTAATAAGAAGGCTGTTTTCCACAAGCTTGTAAATCACAAGCTGCCATGGGTTCAAAGGGTTTACCAGTCAACCCCATTAACACAGTACTCAAATCCCAAGATGGTACAGGAGGCCTAAGTGGTGGGTGTAAGTGTTTACAGCCTTGCAAGAACCTCTCAACCATAGGATCCCCCAAAAGAGATGGTTTACCATCCTGTTGATGGTACCAAGAAAGAGCTGCCAAGTAACATTTGATTGATGACAGTGCCAGTCCCTCTGTCACCAATCTCAACAAAAAATCAAGCACATGAACCGCAGTATAACTTTGAACATCAACATTTACATCATTCAAATACTTAATACATTTGCTCCATTTATAAGTATATGACTTAGATGTGGATGGCTTATGTGTTGCCATCAAAACCCTCTTCACAGCGTCTGGTAAGTCATTCAGTTTAACAGGTTCCACGCTGTCAGTCTCAAGGAGCGAACATCTGGATGGAACACTGTCCCGTTGTGGATGGAAATCAAGTCCAGCTTGCATGGCAACACTTGATACCATCGGCTGGATAGATGCATTAGGTTTGCAAACCAAAGCTGTCTCAGCCACCAAGGTGTTATCAGAATCATGGTTACCTGATCGTGATGAATCTTCGATATTACCTTTGTGATCAAAGGAAAGGGTGGGAACGCATAAAGAATCAGTCCCGACCAGTTAAACAGGAAAGCATCTCCCAGGGACTTGACATCTTTCTTTATCTGTGAACAATACAGTTCTCATTGTCTGCAAAGAGGTCTATCTGAGGATAAGCCCAGTCCCAAAAAATATCAAGCAGAATCCCTCTGTCCATCTTCCACTTGTGGCACGACAGAGGGGTCCTGCTGAGCATGTCTGCCAACACATTGTCCTCTCCTGCCAGATGCACTGCTGAGGGAGTAATCCTCATTGACAGACATCATTCCCACAACTGCAAAGTCAGATCGATCCATACATGAGACCTTGTTCCTCCCTGCTTGTTTATATAATACATCATGGTGGTGTTGTTGGTAACGACCTGCACAGAATTTCTCCAAAGGTAATACTGGAAGGCTTTGAACGCCTTTATCACAGCCTTCAGTTCCAAGGCATTGATGTATAACCTTTTCTCTGACCGATCCCATCATCCTCTCACAGTCAAGTTCTGCAGGTGCGCCCCCCCCCGAGCCTTCTAATGACACATCCGTTGTTACTATGACACAAGGTTGAGGAGGTATGAACGGCATTCGTTTCAACACATTGCGTGGTTGTATCCACCAAAGCAAGGACCATAAGACTGGTCTTGGGACTGTCAGAAGCATGCTTTGTAGGTCCCCTAGTGGATCGAAGTTGTTTATGAACCATCTCTGTGAGGGCACATTTTCAACCTCGCTAATGATGTTACCATCGTTGTGGAAGCCATTAGCCCCAATACCACTTGAACTGTCTTTGCTCTGACTCTTCTGTGCTGCTGAATCATGTTGAATACCTTCAGTATCTTTAACCATCTGTCCTCTGGTAAAAATGCTTTCTGTCGTGCAGAGTCTAGTCTAGCTCCTATGAATTTGATCTTCTTTGATGGAATCAACGTCAATTTTGTGTAGTTTATCATCAATTTTAGATCTTGTAGACAACGCACCATTGTGTTCAGATCTGCCAACAATCAATGCTTCATTGGCGCCACTATTAACCATTTGTCTATATACAGGAACACTACGATACCTTTCTTCTTCAGATGAGCAGCCACCACAGACATACATTTTGTAAATACTCTTGGTGCTGTACAGATATGAAGGGTGGGACTCAGAAATGGTACCCCTGACTGCCTATAGCAAATGCCAGAAACTTCCTGTGCTCTGGTTTGATGGCGATATGGAAGTAAGTGTCTTTGAGGTCTAGCATAGTGAACTAGTCATTTTGATGTAGCAATGGCATTATGGTGGAGAGAATCACCATCCAAAATCTTTTTGGGGTTATAAAAGAATTCACCCCTTTCAGATCTAAAATGGGGCGAAGGTCACCATCCTTTTTCAACACCAGAAAGTACCTTGATGTAAAGCTTCTCTTGAGTTGCAGTTGGAGATCTTCTCTATGGCCTCTTTCAACAGCAGGGTATTGATCTCTGCCTGTAGCTGTGGTGATGGCTTCATGCAACAAACTTTTCCTATGGTAGGCAGAGTTTGAAATTCTATGGAATAACCTTGATTTATTATGCCAAGAACCCACAGATCTGTTGTTATAGATTGCCACGCGTGGTAATGCCTCTTCAATCTGTCTCCAAAGGGAGGTGTTACATCCATACTTGACTGTGGATCTTCAGCCCCATGTTGACATCGTTGACAAGTTAGATCTTGAAAAACCTGGAGAGTAGCCTCATTTAACATAGTGCTCACATCTGGGAAGACATCGGTATCGTACACTTGATTGTCAAATCCTACGCTTGGTTTGATCAGGCTGACATTTCTTGTATTGTGTCTGCTTGAATCTAGTTGAAGGAAACTTCCTTGAAGTTTGATCTTGTGGTGTAGGCTGTCTATGATGCTGTGTCTGAGTTGGACTCATCGGTCTCCTTGTGAAAGGCTGATACTCCTATATCGGTACCTGGATGGATAATATGAAGCTGGAAATCCATATTTTCTAGCAGTGCTCCTCATTTTCTGAGCATGTTCCAGCTTGTCCTCTGTGCCAGTATTGAACAACCCAACAGAATCAAAAGGTAAATCCTCTATCATATTTTTAGCTTGTTGAGACAATCCAGACAATCTCAACCATGCATGTCTATGCAAAGCTATAGCTCCTGCAAGTGCTTTACCACTACAGTCAGTTATATGTTTAGCCATTGTAAGTTGCTGAGAAGAAAGCCGATAAACCTCTCCATACAGCGCTGATGCAGTTTTCCTCTCATCATCAGGTAATATGTCCACGAAAGTCTTAACTCTGGACCACAAAAACTGTTGATATGCTCCCATACATGCAGCATAATTGGAAATTCTAAACAGCAATGCAGCATTGGAATACACTTTCCTTCCCCGTTATCCAACTTCTTCCCCAACCTATCAGCAGGGGTAACGTGTAGCCCTCTGTGACTGCCTCGACTGCGCAGCATCAACCACAATAGAATTTGGTTTGGGATGATGGGTCAACCAGTCTTGTTCATCTTCAATGACACGATAGAGAGATTCCAGCTTTTTTTTTGTTGACAGTACCGAGGAAGGAGTCATCCATGATTTGTTTACAGTATGCAACAAATACGGTAGAGGAGCTATCATTGAAGTTGCAGGCACCCTATCTTGAAGCTCCTGAAAAATAGGGTCTTTCAAGTCCTCTTTCTCCACAGTAGCTGTGAGAATAAGAGAACGAAACATCCTCAAAACAAGATCTGAAAAAGATCGAACATCATTCGTCAGAGAAATCCTCTCAGCATTCGAAACAAGAGTAGAAGAACGTCCGTCGGCATCTACAGAACAATTAGATGCCGGCGAACTCGATAACGAGATCGATCTCTCCAACCGAGGAGCTACAGATCTCTCCCTCAATCTCTCTCGAGTCTCAACAACAACCTCTTTATTGGCAGTGTCATGTGCATTCTCTTGCTCCTGTAGAGGTGCTGCTTTCTCCACCTCCACTACTGAAACCCTTCGATGTCGAGGTGACACAGAGCGAGACCTCGACCTATAGTACTCAGAACAATGGTACCTAGGTTGAGACTCATCACGGCGTCAATAATGTCTACAATCATCATACTCAGGATAGGGTAAAATGTCTCTTGAATCAACAGAAGCATCATCTAGATAACATTCACGGTATCTAGTAGGAGTTGCACGTCTATAATGATGATACGTCACCAGTGACCTGCTTCTCAACCTTGACCTCCTATGGGAGAGATGCGGAGGTAGAGAGGTGTCCTCCTATGACGCCTATAAACCATCACATCATGCTGTCGATTCCTCTGCACCCAGATTGATCACTCAGCATCTTGAGGTCGATCTTGGATTTGCGACTGTGGTATCACATCCACCAAAGGAGAGGAATCAACAATTTCTCCTTCTGACTCCACTCAGACCTCTTGAATCTCCAAAGGAGGGCTGAGAGCCTGCTCCAAATGTCTGGCAGGAGACAAGGACTCAAGTTGCACCTCCACGGTGTGCTCAGATGGTACCGCCTCGTCGATGTTGGGGGAGATGCATTTTGATCCTTCGTCAGCCCTACCAAAGTCAGAAAAAACCGTTTAGTCAAGACAAACACAAGCGAAAGTCTCCTCAGATGCTGCTAATGCGGTGGAAAGAAAGGAACTGACTGTTGGAGCAGGAGGGGGCTTTTATACCCCAGAGGATGGGGGAGGGGTTCAACGTTCAAAACTCCTATTTTTAGATTTCTAGAAGGTTCCGAATGCTGTTCTGCTCAGGTGCAAAACCCCAATTGTGTAAGTCACAGAGACCACGAAGAAGAAGCCATCTTTACTAACAACCCCCATCCCACACTACAAGTGTGCCAAAAGAAAGTAGCTGTTCATGGCTACTGCAAAATTGCAAAATTGCAAATTATATTTTGCCAAAATTTAAACATTTTTAAAAGAGGGAATATTTATTTAGAGTTGAGATTGTAGTGTATATATGCAGTGGTTTTAATTTTAATGCTTCATTGTTGAATTTTAACATGGAACTGGATTTCATTGCATTTTTAGTTTCAGTAAAAATCAGGAAGGGAAACCTAACTACTAGAGGATATGAAAATAAAATTAAAGTTTAGGTTTTTGAGCAAGACTAAAAGGAATTTTTTGAGGAACAGTCTACAGGGGAACACATTCCAAGGCTGATAAATCTTTCAAGGGCAGAGAATTTGTTCACAGGCAAGAAAATTTATATGATTTTTCAGCACCAGCAGTCAGAACAAATATGACAGAGTGAAGACATAGAGCTGACATCAGAAGAGCAAACACTCCCTGTCTTCATACACAAACCAGAAATATTTTTTGTTCAAGTACAAGCACTACTATGAACAAAAATGTCAAGCTTCATCATGCTTTTACTTAAGCATTAAAGAACTTCACACAGTGTAGTACAATAATGAAATTAATTGTTTCAGTTACTGAAAATGAGTCTTGAATAAACACAGCATAACCTTTCTCATTCATCTCTACACATAACATTTCTAGAAATGTTTGAGGCTATTAAATAACTAGATCAATCAACTAATTGATAGATTTTAAGCTGAGATTAAAACATATGTTATAGACTACGGTGGGAGGGTCTCTCCTCCATGCTTTATTCTCCTACCCCCCAAAATGAGAAGACCAGATTATTGTTGGTCACCTGTGGTGTAGTGTAATGTCTGTAAGTGTATATAATCACTGTTTTTCAAAGCTACATTAATACATTTCAAGACAAGAAACCTCTGTGATCCCAGAACTAGACGGGAAAAGAATTAAAGATTTTGGTAGGTCTTTGTTTCTTGGCAATTACAGAATACACATGAATATACCTTAGATCTTCTTCTACCCACTTCTCCAAAGTAGATCATAACTCATTTGGGAAATCTGGAACCTGGGATTTTTGGCTACAAATTCTGCTTATACTCCCACATGCCAATTGGCCATGGATAATATTTATGGATTACTTTATGAATCCTAGTAATCTCCTAAGGTACTTGCCATTGGTTCCCACCAAGAAGTAGATATGGCAACTTCACCCAACTCCTTGGCTATAGTCTATTTTCATGGGGGGTGCTTGCACAGCCTGCTCTGAAGAAACTCCTTCTAGAACTGCAGAACTAATACCTCCTCACTTGCATGTATCCTGCTTTTTCCTCCTCTTTGCATCATGTTTCATGTAGTGCTGAATGGTCTCTTTTTTTGTCCTGTCTTTCCTCTTGTTCTTCCTGTCTCTTTTCTTTCTTCCTCTCTGCTTCTCTCTCACACTGCTGCCCTGTATTCTCCTTTCTCCTCTCTGCTTTTCCATTGCTAATCCTTATCTTTTATTTTTATGCTGTTTTCCTAAAATATTTTGCCAATATGTCCCACAATGCATCCAATGAAAAGCAATAAATATAAAAAATTAAAAATAAGAACAACACTAAGTAACCAGTGTCAACAACACATGCCAAAAATACCAATTGATGCACTCAGCTTTGCATAAAACAATAGAAAGAAACTAACCTAAACCAGCATCTTAAAATGAATAGGTGGGAGAATAAAGGCCTATGCAGAAAAAAAAAAACCTAAAATCAAAACAAAACAGCACCATATAGATCCAAAGAGATCTTGATTCCACAAGGGCAACATAGGATCTTCACAATTAATCCAAACACATTGACTGGTGGAGCTTTCCCATCTCTCTTCAGGAAGATAAAGATTGCCTCTTCCCTCAAAAACCAACAAGTGCCCATAATTCTGATATTATTTTGTCTTTCTCCACCTCTTCCAGCAGCAAGATTTATCAGATGTTAAAGGGGTGGGGACAGGGCAAATAAAGTCAAAATGTTCAAACCCTAGATAGCATTTTCACCACAAAGCAGTTTTCACTGTTAAGTACTCCACTTTATATGATTGATTTCTTGCTGGTGTGCCCTTCCAGCCACTCCATATCTTTCAATCTAGTTGGCTCCTGAACGTCCAGTGCCCACATCTCACATCACCAATGTGTACTGCCATTTGTAACAAGAGATATTATTCTTTGCTATGCTAATTTCAGTCATTTTCCTCCCACTGCAAGAAAATCTCAAGAACTGTGCTGTTCTCAAAGACTGTTCACAGTTTGGCAGCTATTTTGCACAAAATTTGCATGTGGTATTGTTTGCACAGAAAACAACATTTTTCTGTACAGGAAACAACATTGTCTATGGACAAAAATACTTTTATGCAGAAGTGGCATTTTTTGCTCTGAAAATGCTGCTTCCTGAAAAGAAAATTCTATTTTGTGCGCAAAAATGAACCTGTGACAATTGCAAACTGCAAACATTCTCACTCAGGAGTCTTCCCATTAGGGCTGCTTGACAATTGAGAAAGGCAGTTTCTAACAATTAGTATTTTTGAAGTTTCTTTCAATCCCTATTTATAAAATGGTATCACTGCGGCTTTTGAAGGAATATATTTTGGTGGAATAATAGAAAGTATTTTAGAAGAACAATAGAAAAATATGAGTTAGGGAACTAGAAATTAATTTAATGTGAATATAGTAACCATGAAATCTGTAATGTGTTTGCATTAATTAAAACAAGTTTTGCAACTCTTTTTTCACAATAGTTTTTGTTTGGTTTTGTAGAAGTATTCCAAAGGCTCATTAGTATAGCTTATTTGATGTACTAGCTGAAGAAACACCAAGTGAGTGAGTGAGATAAATCAGAGGTTCTTCAACAGACTCTAAGGCTGCAGTATTAGGATCAAACACTAAGAGATATTCTATATTCTGCAACATTTTCAAACACAAAATTCTAGGAAAGTTGCAAAATTTTCAAGAAAAAGTTATAAGATTGTTGCTTTACTAGTGATCCAGGCAGAGGTAGTAGCGATACTATCATCAACAGATATTCTGAATCCCAGAAATTTACAGGATTGTGAAACTCTGCTACAAAATTTTATTCATAATTTGAAAAAATCTTTTTTTCCAATTTTTGTAATATTTCCAATTTTTTTATCTCAAGTCTCAGAACAAAGCAAAACTTGGTTTCCTACTAATGTCTTCTGGGCTCTCTTATCTCCACTTAAATCATTTATGAACAAATTAGAGGCCTTTAATGCTGGCATTTTTAAACTGTTGACCTTGTCATAAAAAGGACGCATGCATATTGTGAGAAAAATTGTACTAATTAGAAATATGGAATTCATTAATAAATAATTTCATTCTATATAAAAATACATTTATAAAAAGTAGTTTTTTCTATTTCTGATTTAAATAATTGTAATAAATGTTCTATAACGCAAGTCAAATAGTGAAATGTGCACATTAAAAACAACTTTTACAATCGACAAAATATTAATGTGGTGTGTCAACATCACTGGAAATAACGATTTCCAGAGACAATATATGTTCACCGTATGCTCCACAGCATGTTATGAGGCATATGATGCTCAAGGCCTTGATCAGAGGTGGGAAAAATGCAACCCATGCACTGCATGTGACCTTCAGCACCCTTTTATTTGCAGCTCACAACTCCTCAGGAAACTTCCAACATCCCATTTTTAAAAATCAGGTGACAAACTGCCTGAAAATCACCCAGACCACTAACAACATCACCACAATGTGGCAATTTGGGCAATTTTACACCACGCAACACCTTGATCCTGCCTCGAACCAGGAAAAGCAGCCACAAATCAAAAGAGGAAGAGACTTCCAGCCACTTCCGTTTCATGGGAAACGTCTATGCAACCCCCCACTGAGAGCGACACTGATGAAAAGGACTTCATCACAGCGGCCTAGGGAGAGAATGTTATATATTCTGTCTTGGATGCCTTGGAAGAAAGGAAAAACACTGCCATGGTTTAAATCCAATGTCACATTGGTGTCTGATAGCTTGACAGAACTTTCTTTCCCGCCCCCAGCAGCATCATTAAATAGTGTCCAAAACAAACAAAACAAAAAATACCAGACAGTTTCTCTAGAGTAGGTTTGGGAGTGCACAGAGGTCTGAAGTGGTGAAAAAAGTCTGTCTCTTTTCCAGTTCTATTGAGGAAACAGCTTTATCAGCAGATGCACCTCACCGGACCCAGACCATAAACAATAACAGCTCTAACAAAGAGCAGAAAACGGGGGGGGGGGCAGATTGAGCATGAGAGAGACATTACTGAGGACCATTCATCCACACAATTTCCTTAAAAACATCCTTGTCATTATCCTTACAATGATGTTGCTATATTGGTGTGTACTGCTCAGTACACCATCAAAGCTACACATATAAATGCTTTAGTTGGTACTGATGAAGATACGTACTAGGAAAACATAATGATTGACTCTGAGGTACAGAGTTGCTAGGTTGATGTCATAGGCACATATTTTACATTGCAAATATTTAGGGCCCAAAGATATACAAGCTTTAATTGTTACGTATGAACAGATATAGTAAGAAATATCACATTATATGGGTAAGTCTGATGTTGAAGGAATGAGGCTGCCATCACAGGCACATAGTTTACAGTGTAAATATTTAGGGTCCAAATATTTATCAAATGTGACACAATACATTTTCAAGTAATTTATTATCATTTGCCTTCTGCTGTTTATCAACTTCATGTTGAAAAGCACTCATAAACAGTAAGTTTTATAAATGAAAATGTTGTTCCTTTTATTCAACTATTGAAAAAAACCCACATAATATATACCTCAAAATGCAGAGTAAAAGCACACCGTTTGCTGGCATAATGCTAACAAACTATATGGGAAGTTGTGAAGGAAAAGGGCGAGAACAGACAAGTCCACTGATCTCAGTGAGTGCCCTAAAAGTATAACTATGTCTGGATCCAACCCTATGTCTGAATCCAACCCATACTATATTATTGATTTGTCTTTCTCTTGTCTTGTTTAATCTTCAATAATATTTATAATACTCTGATTATATAAGTATATCATAATATACATTCTGAATGGAATAAACTGAAAGATTAAGTTTATCAGCTTCTTGCAGATGACTTTTCAGTGCCCTGGTGGTGCAGTGGTTAAAATGCCAGTACTGCAACCACAAGGTTGTGAGTTCAATCCTGCCAGGCTCCAAGGTTGACTCAGCCTTCCATCCTTTCGCAGGTCGGTAAAATGAGTACCCAGCTTGTTGGGGGCAATTAGCTAAAATACATTGTAAACCGCTTAGATAACACTAGTTGATAGGCGGTATAGAAATAACTGCTACTGCTATTGCTATATTAACAACAGAGAAGAATTATGGTCTAAACCTCATTGCTAGTCTGATCTAAAATAGACTGACTGAATCAGAGGGAATTTGATATGTCATCACCTATGGAAGTTGACTTAACAAGTTCCCTCTAGTTGAGATTAGTAATTAGATATAGGGCAATGGCTTTAAATAATGGCAAAGATATCAGAACTTGCATGCCAGTTATTGCTAAATTTATTTTTGAATTATCCTTATATCTCTGTTTTAGAATCCAACCATTTCATACTGTACCTTTCACACATAAAACCATAACTTTTTTTTCCTGTTCAAGAGATGAATTAGAGAAAGTCCACTGTATCGCGTACAATAACAGAGAAATTATTAATTTCAGTGTAAAACCACCTTTTCTCTGAAAACATGGATCTCTTGGGAAGGTATGATACAGAATTAAAACAAAGTAACACTTTAAAACCTCTAGCATGTAGATAATAAAAATGAGTTTATATTTAAATTTTAGTCACTATGCAAAATTCAAAATAAGTCCAGAAGGAGGTTATATGCATGCATTATGGGAAACAGATCTTTTCTTTGAGTTCTCCTTCTAACTAAAAGCTCTCCAAGTGTTACTTATGCTATGTTACTATATAACCAGTTATCTTTGCAAAAATAAAAGACACATTAAAAAGGCCTCAAATAGAGGATGCAAGACTGAACTATTGGATCTTGCCAGCCTTTCACATGTCAGTATTCTTGAACTGAAATGCTCACATGCTGAATTGAAAAATCAATGTCCTTATGTAGTGTAGGCTGAGGCTTCTAAGGTCATTTCTGCAGCCCCAACCTCAATTTTCCCCACTGAATTTTTTTTTAAAAAAAAAACAACACACATCATAAACTGCTCCATAACCTCAAAGATCAGGAACTGTACAATAAATAAAGCCCACCCAGTTTCCTTCTCAGTCTTTCCAATAAAAAAAACTGAAGTGGATTTACACTCACTACATTTTGATTTTTCATAATTTTTTGAATATTTTCAGGATTGATGTGGTCTGTGCTGTGTCTTGGGGCAGAAAATTGGCCCTCAGCCCATCCAAAGTTGCCTGTCCCTGTTTAGAAGACATGTACTTTGGTGGTGATGGAACTAAATAAATGTGGAATAGTAATTTGTTGTTTAATCTGAAACTAATAAAGCTTGTTTACTGCAATGATAAATACACTGGGAGCTGAAAAGTAAACAAAACAAAACAAAAACCTAGAAATAAAACTGTTATTCTCTGTCCTAAAGCACAACATGTTGAGGATGACAAGTACTATCCCACAGCAAGAAAACAGAGAGTTGCACTCAAGTGGTGATGGACACATCAAAGAAATAAATCACACCACTCTCATTTCAGCTGTCTTTTACAACCTAGAACATAAAACACAGGAATTGACATTGGTTCCTGAAAAGAGAAGACATTATTGTGTTCCGTGCTGCACGCATCCAAAGACCAGCCGCAGTCCAGCTTAAAAGAGATTCTGGTTAAAATAAAATGACCCAGTTAATATAAAATAAACACTCCATACGATAGTAAGTTTAAACTTACTGAGACTTTTCACCTATACATTTGGAAGTCATGAAGTTTATACCATGAGTAACACTGAAGTAAAAATGAATCATGGTCCTACCAGTTTGGCTGAGCTGTGAGGTACTTCTGCTTTTCCGTGAAAGACCCACGATTGCTACCATCTTTGCACCAATGCTGGAGCGTCGTTTTTTGCCGCCTGTGCCCACAGTGCCTACTGCTGTGTCAGATTGGCTGCCATCATTCTTCTCTATCGTGTACATCTCCCCACTGATGCTGGTGCTTTTAGTTATGTTCTGTCCTGAAGCACCCATCTGTCTGCTTTGCATTTTGGATGTAAAAACACTGTCAGCCGGTAGATGAACATACAATGCAGTAAAAAAGAAAGTAAAAGAAAGAAGACAGAAAAGGAAGGTTTCAGATGGAAGGCTGAAGGAGACTAGGGACAAGCAACTAAGGTTGCGATCCTACAGTCCTTGAAAGTAAATCCCATCGAACTCAGTGGAACTTACTTCTAAGTAGACATGTATAAAATTGCACTGGAATCCATCAGAAAATTGCAGCAGAAGCACTAGCAAGCACAGTTTTCAATTTCAAGCCACCTTTAGAGTTCATTTATCTCAAGCTTACAAGTAAAGCAAGGACTGACATTTTCATTACACGCAATATGTCAAACTGTGTCCAACACATAAATCTGAGAAATATACTATACATTTATTATATGTTATTATAGGATTAATATTGATGCATTTTTATAGCAATAAAATCTTCATTGGTCCACTGATGGCATATGTACAATTTACCACTGAGCATTATTCTCCATATTAAGAAAAAGATTGTTTTAACAGGAAAGATGAAACAAAACAAGTACAAAAAGGAATATTCCCTATCACACCTCCTTTCTAACCTAAAATGTCTTAGCTGTAGATCTACACTATTTTAGCTTTTGCACCACATTCTTGCTAAAATGTGTGTGTATGTGTGTATTATTACCAGAGATCTATCTTGCAACCTGGTTGTTCAACAAAACTGCTTAGCTGCAATTGTTTGTTAAGAGAGGACATAATCATGTTAAGAGAGGATATCATCATACTTAGCTGCTCCCTTTAAATGCACTATGGAATGCTCTTCCTCTTATCTAGCAATATCCTAAGAGAAACTCTGTATAACACAGCCTCTTTCTCTGTGGGTCAAAACAGTGATAGAGAACCAGAAAACATAGCTGCTGAGAGTAGAGGTGTCTAGGGGTGTGATTTTGTGTGATCCATGCGCAAAGTATGATTGCATAGTAACTTTTTTTCTTTTTAAGGTGCTATATGCAGGCACAAATCCAGAAACATATACAGGCATATAAGCTCTCTTAAATAGGAAGAAGAAGAAAGAGTTGAACCAGATGCTTGAAGCCCCATAGGAGTCCAACATTAGTAGTCTCCAGATGTGCTCTGGCATGATGCAGCAACAGCAGTTTCTGTCACATTACTACTTCATTGCATATTTCCCCACAACATAGCTATCTTCCCATGCTGGTCATAAGTATATGGCCTCAAGGGGGTTAGAACATGATGCCATATTTTGAATGATAAGGAAATCACACTGTGCCTGTCTGTTATTCATTTTCTATGTCACTGTTCAGCACACAATAGGACAATCACACGGAAAAGGACAAGAACAGAAATGGAGGAAAACAAGTGGCTGAAATCCTCTGAAATCCTCTATGCCTTTAAAGGCTCAAAGAGAGTGGTAGGAATCCGCCTACCTGTCACAGAGTACCTTATTTGGGTAGCACTTATTGGAAGAAGGGAGTGGGAATAAAGTAGGGCATAAGCAATAAGGTAAGTTTCTTGTACCCATGGCAGCCTTAGATTCACTTAACAAAACCAGCAAACAACAGCTCAAGGGAATTCACAGGCAGAATCATATGTGATTCTGTTTCAAAGGCAAAAGGCATGTCAGTTGAGATCTACTCCCCCTCAAGCAACAAGGCAGCATATCATTTAAGGCAGCTGATTATAACTATATAGCTACTACACAATTATGCAAAGATAAGCAAATTTCTTAACCCCCCCCCTTCCTTCTTTTTTCCCCATCATCTTTCTTTCTGTTCAGTCTCTACTTGCTTAAAAAATGTGTGGTTTTCCTGTGGAGATTTCTCAGAAGAGCATTTCGCTACCGTATGGTTTTTTAAAAAGATGAAGATGAAAATGTCTTTCACTCTCACATATAAGCCTTGCCTGTTTCAGAGGTGCCTTCAGCCTTTGCTTTGATTTTTGAAGGGATCTCTGTCAAGTGACTAACCTCACAAGACCAAGTAGGGTGGTGTGGATGAGTGGACCGCAATTTGAAAAATGGTGTGTCAGAACTGGATGTGCATCTTTGTTAAGTTTGATAGACCTGCTCCTGTCTTCAGTATTCATGTTCTGCAAAGGTAGCTTGCACAGTTAAGAAGAAAGTGGCAGCCAGTACATGGATTTCAGCTCCATTTAATGCCACCATCTCTCCCTTCTGCTCTGGCCAGTTGCCTATGTTAATGTTAATGAATATCTATAAAATACCTGTTGAATATTTGGATAATGCCAGTGTTGCTTAACTGGCCAGTCTCCAGATGATTCTGCTGCCATCTGAAGGCTTAGGTCTAGACTATCTGAAAGCTAGTCCCACCAAAATAATGTGCTGGGTCTTGCTAATTAGAGAGTATTTGAATGTTGGTCTACGACCCTGGAGATCAGGGTCGATTCCCCCACTTCACCATGGAAACTCATTGGGCGACCTTGGGCATGTCACACACTCTCAGCCACAGAACACCCTGTCATAGATTTGCCTTAGGTTGCCGTAAGTCAGAAACAACTTGATGGCATGCAGCAGCAGCAACAACACCTTGCTAATTGTTGAGCTGGTGTGCATGTGCAAAGATATATATTTTTATATCTGGTTATTCATTCAATTAATTTTTTTTCCTGATAAATGTTCATGAACATGCTCATTCAGTATAAAATGAATTATCTCATTCATTCTATTGATACAGAATAGTACCCTGGGTTACAAAACATCTTAATCCAAACTTCTATGGCCCTTCTTTTGTTACTTTTGAAAGACATAGATACATTATCGGGAGTCATACCCACTGAGGAAGTGTAGTATAACCAACCATTCTGGAGAGAAGATAAAATCCATCTGATTATTTAAAAAAATTGTGAAACAATCTGGAAGTCACTTTGACGTTACTGTTTATATATCTCTTAATGTCTACCGGGTTCTGAACACTTCATGGGTTTGCAAATGCAAATATGGTTGCTGAAAGAGGGGTTCTCCAAATGTCACCCAAGAGGCAGTATAGTACAGATAATTAAATAAGCTATTCATCTTGATGCATCAATGACACGTTAAGGTAGTCTAAAAGAGCTGGAAACAATAAGCGTCCTTGGTTAAAATGATACAAATGTCAGGGCCTTATCATTTTCAGTTTTTTATTCCTTGGCTAGCTATTAATATGAACTGAAAAAAATGTAGAATCTCTGGGTTGGATCTGGACAAGCTTGTCGCAGTTTAGTTCCAACAGATCTTACTTTAGTAATGATTAATTTGTTCCACCAATTTCAATCAAATTAAAGCAGCACTTAACCTCTGGATGTAAGCCATAGAGCAAGGAGGAGTTTTATAGGCCAGCTATTCTGCTATTTTGCTTGATATAAGAACATGAACTTAAATCCACCATAACAGTAGCAGTCCACAAGTGTAATGGATTGTCTTCCCTTCTGCCAAAACTTGCAGTCCCAAAACTTGCACCAGAAGGTTTCCAGTCATTTGGAGCAGGTTTTCGGGGGTGGGGGGGGAACAAAGGGAAGACAAAATATCCTCTCCTGGTAGAAGCAGTTCTGATGGGAGAACAGCATTAGATCCCACCTAGCAACAGTGAGTACAGTTTGGTTTCAGGCTGCAGCTGCAAACTGGCAAATCTGTTCCAGTTCTGATCTATTTAAAATTAAATGAGGAAATGTGTGCATGGCTTCGGGCATTCTTGAGAGGCACATGATATAGCAGCTTTACTGAAATCAAGTAGGTCTGAGAATACAGAGTGCCTGATGGAAGGCTGCCTGAGAACCCTATGTAAGCCACCTTGAACTCTACAGAAAAAATGCAGGATAATCAATAAGCAAGACATGGGCACTAGCTTCATGAAAATGTTTTCTAAAATACTGCATTTCACTTTACAATTTTTTAAAAGCTAAATTGTCCATTAATTTGTATTAGCTTGAACTGAAATGATTTCACAAAGTAATTGAGACCATCTTACTGTTCTTACACTTTACTCCAATATATTTGAAATTCATTTACAAATCAAATCCCCTAGTTTTCATACTTTTCATAAAATCATAAAATATGAGCGTTGCCCCATCATTTTACATTTGTCCATTCTTAAGAATCATAGAAAATATGCTAATTCAATGATTTGTTACAATGATTCTAAAGAAATAATGCTAATATTTCGTTCCTATACAAATATGTTTTAAAGTGAAAGATATCTCATCAGCTTTCTTAATTTTTTAATAGTAATCTCAGCAAAAGCCCCATTTCAGATCCACACAAGCATTTCTCTAGTAGTTTGCAGAAAAAATAAAAAAAAAAAAAAATGAATGAAGACAGTATTTTTGTTACAAAGTTAAAGCAGTAGCTAGGATTTCTAATAGAATATTCATCAAATCTCATGAAGTTTTTAAAATCACAATTCACATAAAAGGAAAGGATATTGCTAATTTTAAAATTATGGTGATCCTAAAGTCCTTATTTATGTCAAATAAACTTTGATGTTTTTTTCATTTTTTTCATGGAGGCAAATGCTAAGCATTGATAAGAGAATGACATTACACTTGAAAACATCTGATTAAATTGTTTCTGAAAATGCCTTAAAATGCTGCTTAATTTTTTAGACTAACTAGAAAATATTACTTCTAACAGACTGGAAAACACTTCTTCTTCCACTAGTAACTCCTCCTTATTATGCTATTTTTTGAAACATGTTAAATCCTCATAACGAAAGGGGGAAAAAACTTTTTGCAGGTAACTGCACTGCTTCCAAATTCTTAATTTCAAGCTTTGATGGCAACTATTCTTGCTGTAAATGAAAGGTCATACGGTTCAATGATCCTCACAGAATTCTTTTCCTTTGGAACATAGGTATCAAATGCTCTGGTGCACCTTTCTTCCTGACATGGTAATTTCTTATATTAAGGGAATTTCTGGATCTATTAATGTGGGCCCTCATCTGCAGTCTCAGGCCTAAATTATATTGTTAGTTCAAACTAAAGTAAAACTATAGGTTGTTGTGGGTTTTCCAGGCTTTCAGGCCATGTTCCATTAGTATTTTCTCCTGAAATCCTCTGAAGATGCCAGCCACAGATGCAGGTGAAACCTCAGGAGAAAATACTAATGGAACATGGCCTCGAAGCCCGGAAAACTCACAACAACCTATGGATTCTGGCCATAAAAGCCTTTAACTTTACATAAAGTAAAACTCATTGATTCACTGGAACTTTCTTAAATGCTGCCTTAACAAAGTTCTCACTAGTTCAATTAGACTGTTCCAGCTGGGACTAAGAATTGAATTTAGTCCTTAGTTGGTACAGCTTAAGCACAGATTCATCACCTGAGAAAGAACTAGGTTGTCTTATAAATGGCATAACAGTGACAGATGCTTTTTATTTGGGCAATTGTTAATCCTGAAAAAATCAGGCCCAGTGCAGCCACTGACCAATGAGCAAGTGAAATGCTCACATCTCATTCTTCTCAGATTTCAATTCACTGTGATTTCAGAGGTTTTAAATAAGATTGACCTTAGCAGTGTATCCCAACATATGTGCATGCAAAGTTTATAATTTGTGCTTTAGCTTTCAAAAAACCCCATAACTGTAAGGTTTATTCTACAGATATTGTGTGCTTGTACAGGTGTGTCTACATATAAATACACAAACAACCAATTTAAGTGAGAAACATAAAAAGTTGCCTTCTACCAAGTCCAATCACTGGTTTTAGACACAAGTGCGGAATTGAATCTCAGTATTCAAACCACGTATGCTATTACTGAGCACCAGGAAAGACCTGAGCCATTTGCATTCTAGAATGAGAAAGCTAGATAAATTCTAGTTTAAAAGGACATCTTTATTATCTGAGAAGCACATTTTCTCATGCTAGATATTTGGCGTGAATTACATATACATATTTCCATATCAGTGTAACTTTTTGTGACTGACTTGAGTCCTAGTTTTGGGAGGAGGTGAGATATGCCTCAAATATGCAATGAATAAATAAACTAGCCAGTAATACTAGGGACAAGGGTCAAGATCCTGTGTTTTATAATATCCCACCAAGCATATAACTGGATCTTAATGACCTTTGATTAGCTGTCATCAGAAGTGCTGTGTTGTTTATTTAGTCATAGCCCTATCACTTTTTAAGGTCATACAGCCATTCCTTAAAAAAAAGACCATTATCTTAAATAAATAAATAAAAAATCAGGCAATTGAACCTGAAAATACCAAAAAGTGACCTGTGAGCTGGTCCACTATTAGGTATATCTTACAGGATAAAAAGTGAACAGCTTTTGTGTCTCAGTTTGTTAACCCTCAAGCCCACATTTTAAATGTAGTGCCAGTAATGATGCTCCTGCTATTAATAACTATTTTATAGACAGCGCTGTTCTGTCCCAGCCCGAGCAAAGCATCCATGTTTTAGAAGAGTAACTAAAATTATATGCTTTGGGATACATAATTGAATTAGATAACTTTAATCATGTATTCAACTCCAGTTGAATTCATGTTCACCCTTAAGTGATTTTCTAAACAGGAGGAAAGAAGAATACAACCCAGCTTAAAGCCATCAATAGAACATTAAATTCAAGAAATGTGAAGTGAGCCATTCAGCTGTGTCTGAATTCCAGCATGACCCTGAAAGCAAAACTGCAAAATGCAGAATTTTTAATCATGTAATATAAAAGGAGATTATAGAAAGGACTATTTTCAAAATGCTTCAAATTTGAGGCAACATATTATCAGAATATATGAGACAAGAGAAACCATGACACAGCCTCAATGTGAGCAGAGACAGCTTTATTCAATAAATTAAACACTTTTTTTGTGGAGAAGATCCTTCTAATTAGCAACCACACCAGAAGTCAAGAAGCTTCTAATATAAATTCTGTTACAGAGAAGGAGCGCAATAATGATTATGGAAATGACATTTGGGGATAATTTTAAATATCCAGGAATACCATGTGACAGTTAAATTAAGATGCAGCACTATTAATTAAAGTGCATTTGATTTGTCTTTCACAAACACTGTAACCTCCAATTAACATAATCCAGGAGTAATTTTGTTTTGGTTTTTCAGCTTTACAAGTGTGATTCTTAATTAGAAAAACAATTAAAAAGGAAGAAATAATCATGGAAAAATATATTATGCTGATTTGCAAGAGTGTGCAAAGACACTTATTTTTTCAGCTTGCGTGTGTGTGTGTGTGCGTATATTGAACTGCTAAGTATTTGAATCAGAAGACTGGTATATGGACATGGAAGCTTCTTACCCCTAGCCCTAGCGCTGGTTTTCTATTTAAATTTCCTTCTTCCACTCCATTTGCTTTTTGCTTTCAAGGGAAAAGTTAATGGTATATTCTGCAGGAAAAGGTATAGTTGGACTGTGCTGTACCCCACCCCTACTTTAAAAGGTAATGAAACTACAAATAATACTTTATACCTTATATACAAATTATTAGCATACAAAAGGCTATCAAAACCACCTCTGAGTATGACTTGCCTAAGGAAACCTCATGGAATTCATGGGGTTGCTATAAGTCACCAGAAGTCAATAGGACTTATATGAGGACACACTGACATGTAAGCACATGCAACAGAGCCTCATGAAAGGGAAGGAAAAAGAAACAAAGGAAACAGTTTTGGGAGGGGAGAATTTAATCTTGATTTTACAAAGGAAAAGTATTTAACCCATTTCCAACCTGGTATTTCTCCAGTGCACATGCTATTTCCCCCCAGATTTGAAACCCTACAGCAGAAAACCAGCTTGGGAAGGAAGATGGACACAACCATTAGGACAGAGAAGAAAAAGAGAGGCACTTGACATCAGGGCTTCACTTACCCAAAATGTGTTAGTGGTCTGGATCATTTTTTGGTGGCAAGTGAAGAGTCACTAATTATTTTTATTTTAATTTAATTTAATTTATAATTATGTTCTCCTGGTCTCTCATTGTCCTCTTCCTTGCTCTGGTTCCTTTCTGTTCAGGTTCAAACCTTCCCTCCTTCTAGCCACAAGGTCCCAGTAGCCTTCAGTCCCACATAATACTAGCCAGTAACCAGCCTGTCCTCCCCTCTTCTCTGAAATTCTCCTGCCCTCCCTTGACCCTGCTTCTAGGGTATCTGGTGTGCCTTATTCTATTTACAGATTCTCAGCTCAGTGCCACAGTGCTATACTTCCCTTTTCTCAGTTATATTTATGCCAGCTGTTGTGTCCTAGCAATGCCATTTGTTTTGTTTTTTATGGCTGAGAGCAGCAACTTCTTATCTGGTAAAGGATGAGGGAGAGGAGCAGTAGCAGGCGGTGACTGTCCAACATTTAATAATTGCTTCATTTAATTTTTAACCCATTTTCTTCCACTTCCTGTGCACATTTCCTGGACATTTATTCATTTAACTTACTTACTTACACAAAAACTAGGATAGCTACTGTCTTGTTGCATGGACTTAAGAAAATAAAATGGAAGCACTGGATAGATTGTTTCCACCTTTTTTATCCATCAGTTCGGCCTTCTCTGCTTGCTCTGTGTGTCTGCTTAAAAATAAACTAATTTCACACAGACACATTTTGCACAAAGTGAGGAAAACTTAACATCAAAAAAGCACTTGCCTAGTTCTCATGCTGGAGGCAAAGAAATCATGTGGATGTTACCAGATTCTCAGTGGGCTGTCTCTACATGTCAAAATGGTCTGTCTTGGCAAGAACAAGACAATTAGCAAGGTTTTTTCACATCTCTAGTTGTCAAAGCCCCACTAGATGAAAAGTTATTTGTCTGCCAATGGAAAAGCAACAGGGGGGAAGAGGTAAGTCTAGCCTCTTCCCTTAAAGTGGACCCATCACCTGAAAACCACCACCAAAAGGCCTTTCCTCTGCCACTTCTCTTCTCCACCCCTTCTATATTCCTTTTTAATAATGCTATTAGGCCTCTTCACACATTAGTGTGTAATGTGTAGTTAGACATTAAGGTTTTATAAAACCATAAGTACTTTTCTGCTGTCAAGAACATGACCTATAAAACTCCTTTCATATGCACAGTGTTGAGTTATTTTTACAAGGCACTGCTATAATTTATTTGTCAGGCAGGACATATTTACAGAATGTGAATGAAGTCAAATGTCAGATATAAAATGCAAACAGCAACCAAGAAGAAGAACAGAGATAAAGATAACCAGTGGGATGTAAAGATGTCCAATTTTACACAATAATTATAACTTTAGAATAATTATGACCAAAAGAATAAGCGTAGGAAGCAACATTCCCTAAGCACAAATGCTATGAATGACTAGGATATCATTAGGAAATTGACTAATTGACGTATGATTCATTGAAGAAACACTGCAAATACTGTAAATGAATAAAAAATTTCTTTTACTAGAAGATGGAATTCTTTAGCTGAACATAAGAATTGAACTTTTAAAAAATGAAGATCCTGAAAATCAAGGTTTGTTTATTTTAGAACAGAATATAAAACGCCTATTGAACAGAAAACCTTTGCGGCATTTACAGGATCAGAAGCTATATCCATGATTCCAGAAATATTTGCTAACTTGCAAGTCACTCCTAAAATGTTAATAATCCATACCAGCCTCTGATAGCATTGATCTATCATGAAAAACATTTGCTTTTCATTTGAATTTACCATTAGGACTGAACCTTAGACTGTAGCAAATCTTAATCAGCTTTATTTGAAACAAGCTAGCCTCATAACCCATGGCTTGGAGGTGGTTTGTTTCAACCAACCATAGCTGAGACTATCCACAGTTTGTGGAAGTTTGACTGTCAACAGCCATCAGTTATTAGTTTAAAACAATAGTAAAACATCTGACATACTCTCAGTTTGGATATTACAAGACATTGTTATTAGTTTAAAACAGTAACTAAAGCATCTCAAATCCCCTGAACCCACTTTGGGCCCTGATAAAAGACCAGTCTGCAGAATTCACCATGTCCTGGTATTCAGTAGAGTCATAGATAAGAAGACTTGAAAATAAGTCTTGTTTTCCCAGTGCTTATGGAAGGAGAAACTTTTTTCTGTATGCTAGAGATTCCTCTGTATAAAAAATTACTATGTAAGCATCTTAACTTGGGCCACACATCTGGCCTCATCTCAAATTGGAGTATTGTGTGCACATGCTTAAGAGTTTCTGGAGACATTCCCCCCATGGTGTTGGGACTCATCACAACTATTACAAGGGTTGTGTTTTCTTCATTATAAAACGCTTGTTGCAACTGTTTCAATACCATTCATCTTTCAGTCTCTGGCTTTGTCTTACCTCAGTCATCCTCAGGTCTGCTTGATGTGGTGACCCTAATCAGCACCCCCAGATCAGAACAGATGACATGTGAAAGTCAGAGCTTCTTAACAGAGTGCATGCAGTTGTGATATGATTGAAGTTGGTTTGATGTTTTACAAAGTAAAATTGTATTAATATATCTGAAGGTTTTCATTTGACCCTTGCATTTGATCTCTGAGGGATGGGAAGCTTGAAATCTGTTAGAACAATCTGTGCTGTCTATATAAATACTTTACTACATAAATTTACTGTACTAATATCATTTGATTTGACTGCCCCAGGCTTCTGTGTAGTAGGATATTTTTAAAACTTTCACCCTAAGTGTCCACTAGGATAAACCTATTGAATCAAAGGTAGTACCAACACTTGTGTACTACCTTTGATTCAGTGGGACCACTATCATTGGGTCTAACAAATGGGTTTAGGCCACCAGTATCTCTTGGCTTACTTTTTATACAGTTTCCCAAATAGGATGTGAGGCACCAAAGTAGAGTGCAAAGTTTCACAATAATACGGAACCCAGAATCAGTTGTTGGCTTGAGTCTTATTCCTTCAGCTAAAAGGTAGGTGGACTGAACCCTGCGATGCTCCATATTGAAATTGTGTAAGCAACTGAGCCTTCACAAGGGAAGAAAGGAAATCAAAAGTGCTGATGCTTTGTCCTTGGGATGATTCATTTATCTGTTTTGCTCAATTGCATACATTCTTGATTTTGCTTTCGATGAGAGTATGACTAAACTTTTCGAAACTCCTATTTTATATAATAAAAAAGAATGGCTTTCCTAAATCTGCTCTCACTTGATTTGAACCACAGGAGGCCAGTTCATAACTGGTGGTCTTAATCACTATAGAATCCACATGGATGGATGCAACCACAATTCATTATCACCTTTATAGAAGCATTTCATGAAAGGGAACATTTACTCAATTATTAAAAAGGTGGCTGAAATTAAATATGATAGTGAGGAAAGGGAAATCTAAGCAGCAAACTATTGGAAAGGAGAGAAGAGTTCAAGGGATAGGTTCAGGACATGGGGGAGAAAATATTAAGATCTCACTAATAAATGGAAAGCTATTTTACCTGAGATCATCTTGTGAGTATGTCCTTTGCAAATCCTCTTTATTGCTCTTTTCTGTCCCTTCCTCAGTTTGTTCATTTTGGGCCCCTTCATTCTCTTCTGGTTCTTTGTGTTCCTCCTTATCACAGTTCTCTGTCACCTCTTCCCCTTCCCCCTTTTCATCAACTTGTTCATCCTTCACCTGCTTCTCAAGATCCTGATTCTCCGCCTCCTCTTCCGGGAATATCTCCCCATCCCCTTCCTCCCCTCCCTCTTTTGATCTTGTGAAGTTAACAATAAGTGAGGAGCATGCAAACAAATGGGGGGGGGGAGAGAGAAGACAGGCTAATTAGGAGGAACGGACAGAAAATAAACATGCATTCAATAAGCAAAAAAGAAATTTGACAGGTCATGCAATAAATGGAAAAATGCAGTGATGACAGAAAAGCATGCTGGCTAATTCTTGGAAACAGTCTCAGAAATAATTAGGGTGCAGCCTTTTTTTCTCAAAAGCGTTTAATGGGGGAATCATAGAATCATAAAGCTGGAAGGGGCCTCATGGACCATTGAGTCCAACCCTCTGCTCAAAGCAGAAATTCCAGCTAAAGCATCCCCAGCACTTAGCTATCAAGCCTCTTTTGGAAGACATCCAGAGAACACTTTTGCAATTACTATTTAATATGAAAATGGGTAGCTTCCTAGTAGGGACCCCTATTTATGAAGTTTTCTGGTACTGTATGTGCATTTTTACAAGTCTACACATATATTTAGTCTTCTCTCTGAAAGCATACATATGCATTCTTCACTATTAATTCTAAGACCAATTTAAGTGTCAAAAGGGAAAATGAAATTCACACGGGCCAACATTCCATCTTATGCTGGGCTCTATTAAGAGTTAATCATTTATTTCTAGTCTACCAGCCTAAGTTGCTTTGAAGGGCACTAGGAAAATATTCAGTTAGCTTTTTAAACATTATTTATTTATCATATTTATTTATTTACTTAGCCCAATTATATTCTTGGCAGCTACTGCTAATTTAACCTTTCCTTTCCATGTGTGGCTTCTGTTTTTTTCAGAACTCAAAAGCAACTTGCAATTTGGAATATATCATATTTTGTGATTTAAATAGTAATAGTTTAATAGTAACAATTTTGAATCAGTTGTTCAAGAAAAAGATATATAAATTCCTAAAATTTTTAAGAGTTTTAAAAAATAGAATCACAGGTATACATGTTTGAAATTTTTCATCAGAATGTTTTATTCTGAAGAGAAACTGTCCTGACAATCTACACAGCTGCATCAACCAGCCAGGTAGTCAATTTTTTTTTTTTAACATTTCAGATTGGTTTAGAGAAGGGTCAAATATGTCATATCTAAGGAGAAGGAGTGAGAACTCATGTGATCAGACTTACGTTTTATTAAAAGGTGCAAAGAAATATGTAGTGCTATAGGGTTGTTCCAGCCGCAGCAGGGAAGCTTAAACTGCCTCTGTCCTGGCTCCAGTTTTTGGGCTTCTGGGGTCTCATCTTTGCATATCCATAATGGAAGGGAGTACCCTTAATAAGTACCTGGCTCGTCTTCTTCCTTCTTTCTTCCTGCTTTCTCATCCTATCTGCATATGACACATGTGGCTTTGAAGGAATGGATGACTCCTAAAAGATGCCATGTGTGTATGCCTCTATAGTGCTGTCTTAGATGCTTTTCCCCATCTTTTCCCACACTATAATCAATGGAATGCAGAAGCAGCAATCCAATAGAAGACCACAAGTTCAGTATGCTTAGGATACATTTAGATCCATGGCAAATTCTTCTCAAAATGTATAAATGGCTCTCTGTCATAACCTGTGAAGTACTATGATGGCCTTTAAATTATAGTTTTAGTCATCACAGGGTTGGCTGGCTTCAAACTGTATTTTCAGTTATAGCCTATAGTTTGAATTGTCAGTAATAACTTCATTTCAGAAGTAAAAAGATTCCATTTCTTAAAAGGAAAACACTTCACTTTCACAGAAAGTTAGAAAAACATTTTTGAAAGTTTTTTGGAAAGCTTTGTTTTTTGGAACCAAGTGTAACCAGCAGAAGAGAAACTGAAGTTCAAAACAAACTTGTAAATGGTTATTTTACAGTCTCCTACCTAATTTTCTTGTTTCCTCTAGGTCTTTCTGACTGCACAGACATATAGCTTGTGCTGCTGAAACGGGAAGCACTACTGGTCCTTGATACTGCTGACACATCACTGACATCACTGTCAGAAGACTTGGTGGAAATGTTGTCAGAGCCTCGTTGAGGATCCCGTCCTGACCGATACTGTAAAAGAAAAGAAAGATGGATAAACAATGTCAGGCAGAATAGTCCAAGCCATCTACCTTTTTAAAATCTTTCTATGCCAATACTTTCATCGGCCAGCTTTGTAAGATCCTTATAGACAAAAGGGTAATCTTATATATTCTGAAAATCTTGCAGCTGCAGCAGCATCCTCTACAGCAACTCGCATAAAATAAAAACAAAAACAAGAATATTAAGATTTTTTTTTTGTCTTTGTGCACAAACCTTACAAAACCTGAATCAGGCTATATATGCACCAGCAATTATTCCAAAGCATATGGATTACAACTTTAGGTTATTATATTAATTCATCAGCCCTTCCATCTACTGTACATAGTTACAGGTACAATGATTGCTATTCAGTTTTTACTATTTCAGTGTTCTGTGAACTGCACAATATATTTGAATGTTTTGTTTACTGTTTATATGTATATTCATTTTCATGCCTAATGCTTAATTAGAATTTACTAACTAAATGCCCTTGACCAACCAACTTCAGTATTCTTGGGAATGAATCTGCAGGTAGTGTTGCTACATTTTCAAAACTGCAATAACGGACAATAGAAATCCATGATACATTGGGCTGACAATCAGGAAGTAGCTATTAACAAGTTTGTGTTTTGCCTAAATACCAAATGAAAGTATTGATTTCAATAACATAGCCATATATTTCTTTGTAAAATTAACATATTTTCTACATACGTAAATTACATGATGCACTCATTTCTGTCTTTATGGAGGGCCTCCACCTCAAAGTACAGATATTTTGCGAAGGGCACTCTATTCCTATATAAAAGGAATAGTCTTCTGATCTTCAAATAAGGGACCTCCTTTATAATAAAGGACAACTGGCAACTCTTTCTGCAGGCTAGAAATAGCATTTGTCATATCAAATAGCCTCCTCACAGGTGATCAGGCTTCATAAAAGAATTGGCACAATCCAATTTTTGAGGCATGATAGTTATTTTAACACATATTAAATCTCGTAGGAGTTGATAAAATTGCCTTTGGTAGCTGTATCCAATCTGTGTGCAAGCAATTGGCCAGATCTGCTCTGGCCGACAATAAAGAAATGAAAACACAGGGAAATTTGATATGATGAGATGAAACTTTTTTTTGTCCCTTTTCATTCTGAATAAAGAATTTATCTGAAGGCTTTCAGAATGATTTTTAAATAACTTAGCAATAAGTTTTTTTGCAGACCAACAGCTTTTAATAATACTTAAGAGATAGAACCAAAAGCTTTATTATTAGACAGTAGGTAATTAGCTACAAACGTGGTTCACTTTCACAGATTTATACAGAAGTTTCTCTGCCTCATAGGAAAAATTACATGATACAGCTCATTCACCACAGGCTTACATCAATGTGGCTGAAGTGCTTAACTTGGCTACTCTATGCCCTTAGTTCTGCCTGTAGTCTTATGGCTCATTTCCACATACATAGTGATCACTTGGACACCAAGAGCACCATATGACAACTTATGTCATTGTCATCATCACCACTACCATCATCATCTGGATATATATCCCATCATGCTTCAAAAATACTTGGGGTGGCATAGGTAAGCCATACCAGATAACTTACTTCATAGGGCTCTCTAAAAGAGAAAATATACTCTGTTCTGAATGGAGCCAGTCTCCAGATAAAGCAGAAAAGAAGCAGAATCCACAGGAAAAGAGTGGACCTTCGGTATGGCTACAGGTAGGAAATGCCATTTTCCAATGCTTTTCCAAATTAAAAATAAAACTTAAAAAAATCATAGCAATTTAAAATCAAACAAACAGTTGTACTTCTTGAAAGAAAGGTTCTACCCAGCCCACTCCCTGCTCTGCCCAGTTTCAACTTGTAGGTCCAAAAAGTTTTGCTGTTTTTTTAAACATATGATATTAAAAATTTGATCTCCACACTTGATGTAGTACAACCCCTTTTCAGTTCTCTGTCCTCACATTCTGTCTTCTTACTACATGTGCAAACAAGGTCCAAATCATATCTTACAAGGAAAAATACTGGTGATGTTTATGTAATATAATGAAGATATTGTACTTGTCTTAAGAATATTCAGTAGCAGGTAGAGGATGTATAGTTTGTGGCTATGTAAGAACCTATGGAACCTACTGCACCTGCCCCAGTCAGAAAATCAGAAGTAGATCCCACCACCTGTTCAGAGAGGGAATGTAAAAAAAAAAAAAAAAAAAATGAAAGTAGCTCTCAATAAAGTCAATGAGTGAATCTGGAAACACAATAAATTGTGAACCAAAATAAAACTCTGCAACAGGAAACCCTGATATATGTATCAATATGTATAACCAGCTATGTATATGTACATATATAACTGGTTAGAGCTGCTTAACTATCTGGAACTGGTAAAAATGTATTCCATATCACTGAAGACACCTCATTCTCAAGTGACAAAGTCTGAGGACAAAGACAAGTAATACTTCCAAGCTATAAACCTATCCTTTCAAGGAGTATATAGCGCACACCCAGTTTCTGGGGTGTGACAATCACCTACCATTTGTAGTCAATGTATCCATCATCAATTTTTGTGCCCTCATCCATCCTATTACCCAATCCAGACAGACACCAGTTTAGCAGCCAAATGGCCTTAATCATCATTAGCAACACATGAAGGCAGCATGTCTGAGGAATCTGATTTACAAGCTACTACAAGGAAAATTCCAGAGAAAGTATTGTTATTCAAAGGCATTTAAATCCCATTCATAAGAGCAAAGAAGCTATAGAAATGACATAAATAGTTGACTTTCTCAGAAGCCAGCAATTAACTTGAAATCAGGCCAAAAAAAGGGGGGGGTATGGGGATAATCACAACTAAGAGAAAACACTATTTGTTATATTTAATGAGGTGGTTGCTGTTCTTTGTAGTTGGTAGAATAGATAGAGCATTAGACTGGAAAGTGAGGGAAATCTTTCAGGACATATGCTCCACCCTTCATCAGCACATCCTTGCAACACCAGCTGGTTTAACCATTTACAGTTTGTTTTTGAACAGTGAAACCTGCTACATAAAAACCTATTTCTAGCATTACCCCAAGGTTATTCAGTATCTGGAAAAATGAAATACCCCTTATTATACTGATTTAGATTTAAGGTGGGACATTATGACGAAACTGATCCATCAGTTCAGTTCTAAAGAATTTACTTATAGTAAAGCTAAGGGTGCCCCTATCATGGCACCATTTTTCATAGATCTTTTGGGGTGCTTATTGACAGCAGCCTGATAGTGTTATTAAGAAAAAAACATGCTGCAGCTATTCTCAACGATCAGGGGTCTTTTACATGTGGACCCAGAGAAGAAAGACTAGACTACTTGACAGCCTTCTGTGAACAACCTGCCTGACACTCTGCAGATAAAATTGCTTGGATCTGCTCTGACTTGTAAGCCATTAATTGGTACAGGTGCAGGGAATGTAACTTTGGTCCTTGCTTGTCCAGTGATAGTGGATACTATTCAATTTGTGCAAACTAAAGATGTGGACAAGCTTTGTAGAGAGATGAGAGCCACCACATGTGTGTTAGATCCTTGCCTGAGGGAACTGTCGGAGAGGATAGAAGGAATGATTAATGCCTCACTAAAGCAAGGCAGAGTTCCAGCATGCCTAATGGAGGCAGTTCTACAACCATTTCTTTAAAAAGCCCTCCCTGAATATCACCACACTGAATAATTGCTGGCTAGTCTCCCATTCTTGGGCAAATTACTGGAGAGTGTGTTGACTTCCCAGCTCCATGGGTTTCTGGATGAGACAAATCAATTTCAATCTGGTTTCAGACCTGGCTATGGGACTAACATGGCTTTGGTCACCTTGGAAAACTACCTATACCAGAAACTACTTATAGGGGGATTGTGTCCCTGTTGGTTCTGCTCAACCTCTTGGCATCTTTCAGTACCATCAACTATGATATCCTGGTGCGCTGGGACTGGGAGGCACTGTTTTACACCAGCTTTGTTTGTTCATTTTGAAAGGGTGAACCTTCAAGGTGGTGCTGCAGGTCTCCTGTCTGACTCCTTGGCCTGTGAAATCTCTGAAGGCTTGGTTCTGTTCTCCTTGTTATTTAAGGTTTCCATGGAACCGCTAGGAGCAGCTGTCCAGAATTCTAGGACTGTGTGTCATCACTGCGCAGCTGACACCCAGCTCTATTACTCCTTTCTTCAATGAAGGTGTTTTAGTCCTGAACCAGTATTTGTTGCTAATAATGGACTGGATGAGGGCGAACAGATTGACATTTAATCCAGACAAGACAGAAGTACTCCTAGTCAGCAGAAAGGCAGATCAGGGAACAGGGATACAGCTTAAGCTGGATAGGTTTATACTTCCCTTAAAGACACAGATTCATGGCCCATGTGTACTCCTGGATTCAACCTGAGACTGGAAGCTCAATTTTCAGCAGTAGCCAGGAGCACTTTTGCACAGTTAAGACTTGTGCACCAGCTGCACCCATTCCTTGAGACATCCAACCTGGCTGCAGTGACATATACCTTACTTACATTGTGTTTGGGTTACTATAACATGTTCTATGTGGATCTGTCTTTGGAGAATATTTGGAAACTTCAGCTGGTCCACAGAGCTGCAACCTGATTATTAACTAGGCTGGCCACAGGAAGCATACACTTCCTTGTTGCAACAGCTCTCTGACTGCCAGTGTCCTTCTGGAAACAATTCAAAGCGTTGGTCATGGCCTATGAAACACTATACACTTCAGATCCAGGATATTTGGAGGTCTATATTCTCTTATACAAAGGTATCTGTGTTTTAAGAACTTCTGGGGAAGCCCTTCTCTCTGTCCCATCAACCTCATGGATGCACCTTGTAGAAGATGGGATAAGGCCTTCACTGGGCTGCTCCCAGGCTCTGAAACTCCCTTCCCACAGAAGTTAAAGTAGCACCCTCTTTACTATCTTTCTACACTCAGATGCAGACCTTTTTTTCCAGCAGGTCTTTGAGATACGTATTTTTTTAAAATGGGAAACAGGCCTTGTACAACGTGCTGGATCTTTATTTGTTTTTTTGTTTTTAGTGGTTTATGTTTTAACTAGTTTTAATTTTATTTTTTTAAATAGTTTAAAATTTACAAGAGTTTTTAACTCTTATATGATGTGAATTTTTAACTATGCTTGTTTTAACTACTGAAAGCACCTTAAGTCCCCAAAAATATAAATATTAAAATAGAACAACAATAATTCTTCCTTTCCCTCTCTCCAGGTAAAAAACGCCATGAGTAAGAAGCAGTGGGAAAACATTGCAGAGCTACTATTGAAGAAAATATTGCCTGGATTGAATGTAAAATTTCATGAATGAAGCATTGTGTTTTCACAATAAAGCCCTGCCTGGAAGCACTGTGAAAATAGAAAACTACTAGAATACTAGTCACAACAGACTTCTTACAGATGTGTCATTCTATAGACATTGGTACACTGCCACTACATAAACAATGCATACCTTATCATGTATTTTTAGATTTTAGTATTTTTAATATGAACCAGATTGTATTGGAGCTCCTGTTACCTTGAATATTATAAAACAGAAGCAATGCTATGCAATATCAAAAGGCAGAAGAGTGGAATCTAGCAGAACCAAGTATGTCCCCCTTCCTTAGAAGCTCCTTGTGACCACTCCAATTCGGTTCTGGAAGGCTGGGAAACCCTTCAGAGCCAGTTTTCAGGTGGTATGAAGGGCTGAAAGGAGGAGGAAAGAGGAAGTCTACTGTGACTGTATTGGAAATATTAACTTGAAAGCTAATCTAGCATGAAAGCTAGACTGAATCCTGATCTCTCTTCCATTGATGAGAATGCCCTGTCAGTAGAGTTTTGCTCCAAGATGCTCCTGGCTCCAGGGAGACTCTTCAATTACCCCTGACCCTTGTGCCACCTGAAAATTTGCTCCAGAAGGTTGGTAAAACTTCTGGAATAGAGAGGCCTCCATGTGGAAGGGGAAATGGCCAAATTTGTCTCTTTTTCTGTTTCTACTAATAGAATCCTACACTGTATCAAAAGGTTTCTGTGAGCAGAAGTCCTTCAGTTCTTGAAAGGGATGCTTAGAACCAAACAATTATAAATAAATCAATAAAAATGAACTGGTTTTTGTAACTCAGTTGACAGTTACAATCATTGCTGTTGAGTATTATCACAATACTGCTGATCTCATAAGGCAGGTTCAGTCAGTCATTGCTTAACGAACTAATTTAAAGTGGATTTCCCATTTCCTTTATCAGCACAATCAGAGAGACACAACACTCAGAAATTTGCTAACAATTATTTGCTCGTATAGAGCACATAATCTTATGAGAACACATAATTGTATGTAGGTGACTAGAAAATGGTACTTTAAACATTCCTGACTGTTTATTGCCATTCACAGGCCATTCCTTTAATAGGAAATGTCAAGGTTCACAGTATTTTGAAGAAACAGATGACAAAAAACATGTATAAAACATAGAGAACTATATCTGGAAGTAGCATGTACCCTACCACTTGGGTAAAATTAGTATTTATTTTGGATTCAGAGTAATTTATTTCATTTTGCAACCAAATAAATAAAAACTTCAAATATAAAACATTGCAGCTGGGAAATGGAAAGGACAAATTTATAAGAACAAGTTATTGAGGAAAATGAGAAAAATAAAACAGAAACAGGACAATGAGGTCACAGATTTATGCTGGTCTGAAGGGAAGTGCAGTATTATTCCTGTTTTCTTGTGTCAATGTCATTTTAGTTCTGGATATCATAAAATGTCTCTGTAGTTCATTTTGCTTCATATGTGGTTGTACTATACAGCTTTCCCCTTGGAGCAAAGGCTCACATATCTTCAATCCACTGGTTCATTTCTGGAGTAAAGGTGTTTTTCTATATTAACAACCAGTGTTTGACAGTCTTGTTTACCAACATTGGCCTTTTAAAGTGAAGGCAAACTGACATGCCTTCATTTCTTTCCTCTGATTGAAAAGGAGACTCATAGATTTTCCTTTCAACCCAAGGGGTGTTCCAAGTTTGAGGCACCCACTGAGCACAGGGGAAAATGAACTGATCAGGTTGTGCTGTAAGTAGAGAAGATAAACTAGATTTCTGATGTTCAAAATAGGACTGACAGTCAATAACCTGTGAAACCTAAGCCAGTACCCTTGTGGATGGCTTCCCTTAAGCCCCCTTCTCCTGGGGACCTCCTGTGCTATTGTGTTTGTCCAGTTGTATGCTAGGTGGGAAGGCCTAAACACCCAAAAGGCAGAAGATCCTGCCTGATCTTGGAGGCTAAGCTGGGTCAGCCCTTGTTAGTACATGGATGAGAGACCACTAACAAATGCCATGGGACATATTTCAGAGGAAAGAATTGCAAACCATCTCTGAGTATTGCTTGCCTTAAAAAAAACCTATGAAATTTATGGAGTAATCATAAGTCAACAGGCAACTTGAAGGCACATACACACATGCTAGGTGGGAAGCCCCACAAATGACAAGTGCTTGTCTTCAGGATAGTGAATTTTATGGTGGAGCTTAGAGAATGGGGACTGGATGGAAGCATCAATCCACTGCTGGCTTTTGTTAAAGGAAGCTGCTCACCTGGAGCTTTCCATAAAATCACAAACACCAACCTTCCTTGTAATTATCTTTTGGTATATTCAGATGCCTCTTCTCTCATTATGGCTGTTACTCATTTCAAAAAGGTAAACTTTTGGGATAATAGGCCATTTCTCATAACTGTAGGGTTTAAAAAAAACTTGTGGAAATCTCTTGCTATAAAAAGACACCATCAGCAAAGAGCTTCTCCAAAGCTAAAAGCCATCAGATGAAAACTGAATTACAGTTGGCCCTCCACATTCGCTAGGTTTAGGAGTGCAGGACCCTCAGAAAAGTGGAAAAAATCACAAATATCAAAAAATGTGTGTGTGTGTGTGTGTCTGTAGGAAGAGAGCCAAGGCATGGTGGAGAGAGTGGGCACCCAGAGTCCAAACCAGGTGAGGGCAAGGGGGGGCAGCATGTTGCCATGGTCAGCATCTTGTCTGTTTCTTTCCTTGGGTATGCAGAGGGCATTGTGATAAGGTTTGTAGTGCTAAGAAATTGGGCTGTGAGCCATCCTGAGCTGGTGGAAGAGGACCAGAAGAGGTATTTTAAAGGGCTCTGTGGCTTGGTTGGAGCCACCAAGAGGGAAAGTTCCCCTGGAAAAGAAGTGCCTGAGGTGGAGGGTTCAAGGTTTGAAGAAACTTGCAAATGATCAAATCCATGAAAGTCAAACAGACAAATGTGGAGGGCTGACCATGGTCTGAAAGCCTAGCCAACTTAAAAGGTCTTCATTCCCATGCTGCTGAAAAGATGAATCCATGCCAGCCAAGAGTTCATGGAAAACTATTCCAGGATCCTCCCTGCTTCATCTCAGACAGTAGAGGCTCCTGCAAAGGGTTTCCAATTAAGATTTTATACAAGGGGAGTTTCATGGAGGAGATGGTAGTTCTTGAGAAAACCTGGTCATAAGTTGTTTGGAGTTTTAAGTATTAGAACCAGATCTTGGAATTGTCTAGGACAGGTATGGCATGCTCCATATAATCAGTATGATTAAGTAAACTAGCTGCTGTGCTTTGTACTAACTACAGTTTTGATCTATTTTAAACAACAGCTTAATGTACAACATACTTCAATAAGTTACGTTTTACAAGTTTTTATTTTCACATTCAAGGATAGATTAAACATCTGGAGGCAGCAATATAGTGACTATATAGATCAAGACTCTCATTCTGCAAAATAAATTTCTCTTAGAACTAAAAATTATTGACTTCTTAAATGCGAACTGCAATTTTGATACTGTTACCATCAAATGGCCAATGCTGGTGGGACTGGCTCAAGCTATTTTACTGCTTGAGATACAGCAGCAAATGGTAACCCTCCCCAAAGCTGTGGTGTACAATATCCAGGGCAAGCTGAGTTTTGGCATCCCAAAATGAAAACCTCACAACCATTTCTCCCCATCACTAACTCAAAAAAAAAAAAAAAAAAAAGGTTAGTGTCTAAAAGTTAGTTGCCTTTTAAAATTAACCCAAATCAGCTGTTTGGAGACTCTGCCTGGGCTCAGTGTAAGAGTGGCAAATGTACTCTAGATTTTACTATCACTCTCCCCACAGCTGCTTGTATGGAACTCCATCCATGTCCATGTTGTATTCCTGAAGTAAGGGGACTGAGCACTGGGAGAGCTCTTTTACAACTATGAGTAGCTCCAGGAGGCACAGTGATAAAATCAAGAGTGACTTGCTACTCCCATGGTGAGTAGCTACCTATCAAGATCTTGAACCAAAGTGTACAATAGTGCTAATTCAACTCAGCAGATTATTTTCCTTATTGGTTTGACTGATTTTGTCTCAGAGCTGCTTGACTTATTTACTGCTTGATTTACCTGATTACCTGCTTTGCACTTATAGGAAAATGTATCTGAGAATTCTTGACTTCCAAGTCTAACACTTAGCTTTTCTAACCATCCAAACAGATGATTTTTAATAAAATTTCAGTGGAATGGTCTTCAGAATTTCATATCCTTCATTTCCATCCTCCCAACCTTGTCATTAATGCAAAAGTCTGATTTTATAGAGACATTTTCATTACCAAAAAGAAAAAAAAATCAAAACAGAAATAGCCAAGTGATGTGATGGAACATAATTCTCAAAGTAATAGGTCTTAATGAGTGATAGTTGAGGATCTTAGCTTTTACTGCTATGTTTTACTGCTATATCTGACCCAATCAAAATAGGTTAGGTAATGGTAGGCACACAAACACCTGTGGAATTTCATAATACAAAATAAAAAGAAGGTGATAAACTAGATACACTTTCCCCATAAAAGCTAACAAAAAGTTTTGCTATGAAAACAACTGTTAGATGTTTAATATGACTGGAAGTAAGAGCTTCAGTCTTCTTGTAGAAAACCAAAGCAATCTGAATAATATATATATATATATATATATATATATATATATATATAAAACAAGCCTGAATAAGTTCAACTGGGAGTCAGGGACTTTATAAGGATGCTCTAGAAAAATGCAGTTCAACCCAAACAGAACAGATTTGGTGACAAAGGACCTATTGCACACCATTTATGCTGGATTCTCTAAAGTGTTGCAAAATCCTGTTGTGCTTTTTTTTATTCCTTAAAAGGAAGCTGAGATGGACTGAATGTTGGATATCAATTTTGTTCTGTCCAGGAGACATTGCAAAGAGTTTTCTAATCAGTGTAGTATATAATCTGAAAAATAGCAATAAATAAACCTGTCATGCTAAGTTCATTCTTTCTCATGTTCAGGACATTTAAAGATGTAATGCAACAATTAAAATGAATATCCTACCTAGAATGATTTTTTGTTTCAAGATTTCCCCATGATTATGAATCAATGAAAAAATGACTTATCAAAATTCATTTGGAATGGCAAAAAGCCATACATAAAGTGGAATACATTGAAAGATGCAACAGAAGGAGGTGGAATAGGGCTTCCTGATTTAAAATTGTACTATCACGCTAGTTGCCTCAACTGGCTCATTGACTGGATTAAACTAGGAAAAACAAGGTTATTAACTTTGGAAGGGGCTGATCTGTTTTTCGGTTGGCATGCACATTTGTGGTACGAAAAGGTAAAGATGAACAAAGATTTTAATAATCATTTTAAAAGAATACCTCTTTTGAAAACATGGCTTCTGTATAAAAATAAATTTTATTTGAAATTACCATTATGAGTGTCAACACATGAAGCTTTTCATAGGAGAGAAAGGCCCCATCTGAATCACTGGATAACATACAAAGATTTGGTAAAGAATCAGGGTGATAAAACAGTTTGGAAAAACAAAGAGGAAATGTTAAAAGTACGGATTTACTACGCACTGGCTTTTGCAAAGGCAACTGGTGGAAAGATTTAAAATGGACTAAAAAACTATTGGAATAGAGTCTAAGGAAAGAGAGTTTGATAAATTGTTAAAACCTGGTATAGACCATCTTATCGGTAAAATATATAAAATGCTGTTAGCCTTACAGATGGGACAGGAAATTGTCAAAGATAACATGGTAAAATGGGAGCAAAATATTGGACGTCCAATTTCATTGGAAAGTTGGGAGAATTCATGGAAAGATATACAAAATTTTTTTAAAAGGGTCAGCTTAAAAGAGAACTATTATAAAATTTATTTCAGATTGTATTATACACTGGTACAAATGGCTAAAATAAATAAGAATACCAAAAACACATGCTGGAAATGCTCTGAAAAGGGAACTCTGTACCACCTTTGGTGGAGTTGCGACATAGCAAAGAACTATTGGAGGAATGTGCATTATTATATTACTAAAACTCTTCAAATTAACTTTCCAATGAATCCTGAAATATTTGTTATTTGTTCCTGAAAATTATTTGTTAAATATATTTGATGTCAAATATTTTAAAAAGAGTTCATTACAAAAAATGATGATTTATATGGCCACAGCCGCTAGAATGGTATTTGCACAAAGGTGGAAACAAAAAGAAGTCTCAGATATTGATGAGTGGCTGTGGAAGTTATATGATTTAAGTGAATTAGATAAATTGACAACTATATTATCGGACAAATCCATGAAACAATTTAATGAAGAGTGGAATTTAATCCCCCCTCTTTGAGAGTCCAGTTGGGGGAAACAGCCATGATTGGGTTAAATATATAAGATAAAGGTTTAGGATTTCTTTATATGGTAGAAGAGAAAAGTTACAATGTGACAGATTAATATTTTAAAAGAAATTATTATTCGCTTAGATGGAGGTATATGTATAAATAGGATAAAAGCTATGAATGTGAAGTTAAGACCATAAAGTTGTAACCACTCATCGAAAAATATATTAAAAAAAATAATTAAAAAAAAAGGATTTTGAAACTTTGAGAGATAAGAATCCTTTTGTTACATAGCTTTAATGTGTCTAGTTGAGGTAGAATTCTATATTGACATACTAAATAAATGTTAAATTTTGTTGGTAAATGCTAGATAAGATATAACTGACTATGAAATAATAAGTGTAAATAAGGGAAGATTATTAGATATGTATTTATATGTTATTTTACTAAAATTATGCTGCAAGTTACGATTCTGTTATCCATTTTTTTCTTCTTTTTTTCCTTTTATTTTTGTTGTATGCGAAATTGTTGTTTTGATTTTTTTGTTCTACAATTGTTTATGGATATATTCCTTGTTCGAAGTTTTTCTCTTCTCTTTTTCTTTTTGTTTCAATGGATCAATAAAAAGATTCTTAAAGATGTAATGACGTACAACCTCACCAGGTTTTCTGAACGATCTGTTCATTCCATGACGTAGAGGTATTTCTAAATATCTGTCTAGCAGAAAAAGGAGATAGGATGATTTTTTGGCTTGGTTTTGGCCATTTTCTTGAATGTAGTGAAACAGATTTCCCTTAGTTTGGAAGCAGATGAAGCAAATTTTAAATGCAATCGGAAGACACCTCCAGCAACCAGACTATGATGAAACAACTGTTTTGGGGGCTGGGAGCTAACTTTAGGTAGACCAAAGATTTCCTTAAGTATGAAAGTTTTAACTGAGATTAGGTTTTCTTTTGTTATCTGTTCAGCAACCCAAACAAATATACAAATAATTTTATATTATTTGTCTTTCAACTTATTCACTTACATCTGAAGTACTTATTTTCTGCAAGGGCAAATAGTCATGATTCCATTGTAGTAATGTTATCTAAACATCCAAAACTCAGTTTTCCATTTTAGTGATCCTTATTCTTATTTGCCCCATGGATGTTCCCAGGCTAGTTACAGCTGTTTTTATGCTAACAGTGTTCTAGACCATCAACATCAAGATGATAAAAATGACATACACACACACACATATATATATATATATACATACACTTCTCCTCAGAGGATAGGCCATTATTAGCAGCAGGTTCCATCACTGTTTTCTTTAGCTCACTGCTCTGTGGAGTTTTTTTAAAAGGAGAGACTATGGCCCTTTCCACACGGGCATATTGCCCATGCTAGGGCGACCTCTCCAGGAGGTGTGCTAGTGCAGTTGGAAAAGGTGAGGTTCTACACCTCAAACCGCTCTAGCACAGCCGCGGGGGTGGTGCTGTGAGTTTTATAAAAACCACCTTCCCAAGTGGTTTTTATGAAACTTGCCCGCGCTGCTCCGTGGCAGCTCCCGGTGAAGAACTGCAGAGACGCGGTAGCGCGTCCCTGCAGATCTGCCCGTGGGCAGGCTTCCGGCTGGCGCGCTGCCCTGATTGGCGGAGCACTGCCGGAAGCCGCTGGCCGCCATTTTGGGCGCCGCTGAACGCCGTCGAAATTCGGCAGCATATAGAGCAGTGAACCCGCGCTCCCCGCAGGGATGGAACAACCCGCTACCAAGTAAGCTCCACCCCTGCGTGCGCCGCCCCGTTCGGCCCCCCCCATGAGGAAAGGGCCAAAGTTTACTAATTGCCTGACACACTCAGGTTATAAGCAAGATGTTCCCGTTTGACTGCTTATTGTTCATTTGAGAGCAGAGACTTCAGCAAAATTATGATGGAGCAGGAGTTTACTCACACATGACTTTTCAGGTCAGCACTGCAACTAGAAGTTTATACACACTTGCCTTCTGAGCTACTAAGGCTCCCTGAGCTTCAAGCAGCAAAGTAGCAAAGCTGGAGTACTTCCCTGTTTTTTCAGGAACAATATACACACAGTTCGCAGATAGAAAAACAATCCACTATCTATCTTGCCAAATGTCAACTTCATACTCAAATTATTTGCTCTTATCAAACCCATTATCCAATGACAGACACTGGTTCAGTTGCAGCACTTACATGGCCTCACATGACTCCAATGAGAGAGACAGTAATTCACATATTGATGGCCCTCCATCCCCTCTAATGACTTCACCCAACAGCTTCGTACAGATGTTAAAAAGTATATGAGATAAGAGAATTCAGAAAAAAACGCAGAAGAATGATAGCTGGCTATGTGATGAAGTAGAATGAATCATAGACTCTTACAGTTTAAAGGGGCCAGAAGGGCCATGTTATCCAACTCCCTGCCATGCAAGAGTACACAACTAAAGAACTCCTGAAACACCCATCCCACCTCTGTTTCAAGGTGTCTAAAGGAGACTACACCACCCTCCAAGGCAGTCTGTTCTACTGGTGAGCAGTAGTTCTTCCCAATGTTTAGATAGAATGTCTTTTCTTGTACTTTGGATCCATTGGTTCATGTTCTGGTCTCTAGAAAAACAAAAAATCTTCTACCTGACATGCCTTTAGATATTTAAAGACAACTATCACATCAACTTTCAGTCACACTTTGGAAGTATGTTCTCAAACAGCATCTCCCAACAGTTTATCACAAAGTGCTTCTGAAATGAACAACAGTATCTAACTGCTGAGTCCTTGATGTGTGCATTGAATTCATATTGTGTTACCTAGTATTGTGTTACCTAGTGAAAAATCTTGTGATGTATAAAAAAATTTCTGTATCAAGAACAATAACAATACTAACAAAACAACAATAAGCTTAATAATATTATATGGGCTTCAATATCTACCCTAAGGCCTCCATAAGGTCTAAGATTTTCTTTTTATAATCCACAGTTCTTTATGTAAAGTTTAATATTGCATTTCATAACATATTTCCTTGGGGCTGTCAGCACCTCTTATGAAAATTTCAAGAACAGCTGGATCAGCTTCAGGACCATCTGGTAAGTTTTATTCCATAGAGAGCAAAGGCCTCTTGGTAATATATGGCATAATTGTTCACAACGAAATTATAAATTCACTTTTTCCAATTATGTTCATGTATAAAAGACTGAATATACCATACCGTGTCTCCCGCTGGACAATTTGATAGACCCAATGAGGATGAAAGGAAAAGGTAAACTAAATGTTCTAGAAAAGCAATGGAAACAAAATTTTATGGCTTGAAATTATTCCTTTTAGAGCTATGAATCAGCGAAAGCAGTGATGTAGTGAAATTGGTGTTTTATGAAACTTATTCATTTTGTTGCTGGTATCTTTAGTTACGGTACACTGAAACAATTGATAACAAGACTGCTAAATTGATTAGGCTGATAAAAGTACAGAATAAACTGGCCCCAAGGCAGCTGTGGGAACTTGTTTACCCATACCTTTTACATTAGACTTGCATGATGTGATATATAAGTGCATTTAGCACTCGAGACTGGATGGGATAGGAGATCACAGAAAGAAAATTTCATAAAAGGATTACCTAAGACCTTCTACAAAAATAACATAATATAGTTAGAAGTAAGCAAACTATCCAAGCTCAACTATAGTGTGTAATAAAAAAAAAAGTTTAGAAGAAGGGACTTAGTAGCGGCACACAGCATGATTGGCCTTGCATCAAATTAAAATACTTCAGATTTGTTTGTTTGTTTGCTAAGAGTAGTTCTTGAGAATCTTGAGTAGATCTTGAGTATGATTTTGGCATAGTATTTTGAAATTAATTTCATGGCATAAGTATACAAAGAAACTTCATGGAAAGATTACAGAAATCACCCTGGATAAAATCAAAGAATCATAGAAATGTAGAGTTGGAAGAGACCACACGGGCCATACAGTCCAATCCCCTGCTATGCAGGAACACCCTCAAAGCACTCCCAACAGATGGCCATCTAGCCTCTGCTTAAAAACCTCCAAGGAAGGAGACTCCACTACACTCCGAGGCAGCATATTCCACTGCCGGACAGCCCTGACTGTCAGGAAGTTGTTCCTGAGGTTCAGGTGGAATCTCCTTTCCTGCAGCTTGAATCCATTGCTCCTTGTCCTGGTCTCTGGAGCAGCAGAAAACAAGCCCTCTCCTTCCTCTACATGGCATCCCTTCAAATATTTAAACATGGCTATCATGTCCCCTCTTAACCTTCTCTTCTGCAGACTAAACATACCCAGCTCTCTAAGTCTATCTTCATAGGGCATGGTTTCCAGGCCTCTCACCATTTTGGTCGCCCTCCTCTGGACTTGCTCCAGCTTGACCATGTCCTTCTTGAATTGGGGTGCCCAGAACTGGACACAGTATTCAAGATGAGGTCTAACCAAAGCAGAGTAGAGTGGTACCAGTACCTCCCTCGATCTAGACACCATACTCCTGCTGATGCAGCTGAGAATTGCATTGGCTTTCTTGGCTGCCGCATCACACTGCTGACTCATTTTCAGCTTGTGGTCTATGAAGACTCCTAGATCCCTTTCACACGTACTGCTATCCAGCCACGTGTCCCCCATCCTATATTTCTGTATTCCATTTTTGCACCTAAGTGTGGGACCTTACACTTCTCTCTGTGAATTTCATTTTGTTAGCCTTGGCCCAGTTCTCCAATCTATCCAGGTCATTTTGAATTTTGATCCTGTCCTCTGGTGTATTAGCAACCCTTCCCAATTTGGTGTCATCTGCAAATTTGATGAGCATGCCCTCTATTCCTTCATCCAAGTCGTTGATAAAAATATTGAGCAGCACTGCTCCCAAGACAGAACCCTGTGGCACCCTGCTAGTCACTTCTCTCCAGGATGAAAAGCAGCCATTTGTGATCACTCTTTGGGTTCAGTCGGTCAACCAATTACAAATCCAACTAACAGTAGCCCTGTCCAGCCCATATTTTACTAGTTTCTTTGCAAGAATGTCATGGGGTACTTTGTCAAAGGCCTTACTGAAATCGAGGTATGCTACATCCACAGCATTCCCTTCATCTATCAAGCTAGTAACTCTATCATAAAAAAAGATAAGATTAGTCTGGCATGACTTATTTTTGAGAAATGCATGTTGACTTCGCGTGATTACCGTGTTGCTTTCCAAGTGATTAGCAACTGGCTGCTTAATGATCTGCTCCAGGATCTTTCCAGGTACTGATGTCAGGCTGACTGGGTGATAATTATTTGGGTCCTCTTTTTTCTCTTCTTGAAGATGGGGACAACATTTGCTCTCTTCCAGTCTGCTGGAACTTCTCCTGTCCTCCAAGATTTCTCAAAGATTATAGCAAGTGGTTCCGAAATGACCTCTGCCAGGTCTTTTAATATCCTAGGATGCAATTCATCTGGCCCTGGAGACTTGAATTCATCCAGTGTGGCCAGGTATTCCTGTACCATCCCTCTACCTATTACGTACCTCATTTCCCCTGCTTCCTCACCTGCTCCCCAACCGCCCGGTTGAGTGCTTGTATCCTTTTGGGAAAAAACTGAGGCAAAGAAGGTGTTAAGTAGTTCTGCCTTTTCTCTTCCCCCTGTGAGTAATTCACCATCTTCTCTGCGCAGTGACCCTATCGTCTCCTTCTTTTTCCTTTTGCTGCGGACGTATTTAAAAAAGCCCTTTTTATTGTTTTTAATGTCTCTGGCCAGCCTAAGTTCATTCTGTGCTTTAGCCTTTCTGACCTCCTCCCTACATCTCAGGGCTACTTGCTTAAATATTGTCCTGCTTTGCTCATACAGATGACATTGTGACAGAATGTGGATGGGAACATGCATCAAAATAATGCACATCTGATTTATACTTATTCCTAAACAAGCAAATGACACAGAAGTAGAATCCTACTTCTTTGTGTAGCTTTTCAGTGCATTAGGCCAACCGTATATAAATTTTCCTTCTAGGCCAGTGCGTTGTTCCTTCCCTTACCACAGGCCATGCATCATCAGCTGCCTATGTGAGAGAACCAGCAGAAGGAGGCACAAATATGTGGATTTATCCTCCCCTTTTTCAGAGGAACTACTACTTTTCCCTTTATGAGAGCATGAGGGAGGTTGAATTACATATTTTTAAAAATATATTTCCTACTATTACTCCCCTTATTTTCTTTGCTTAGTTAGTTCATGGTGCAATTTATTTTTAGAATGAGCTTTTGAAAGGACATGAACCAATAGATTGAATAAAAGTATTGTAAATGTCCTCTGGACTTAGGACAGAGAAGATAGATATGAAGCATGAATAAATAGATATAATTTATTTGATAATCAAATGGTACTAACTGTGGTCTAAACCCAATTGTTAGTCCCACCTAGAGCCCATTGATACGTTAACACTTGTGAAAGTTTAGTTAGATTTAGGACTACACATTTAAATAAATATGTAAGCAATAAAAAAATGCTGTTGCCACAGAGAATTCATAATATCAATATCAGTGAAGCAATGTTAAAGTCCTTTTTTTTTACTTTTTTTTTATATTTTATAAACGCCAAAGGACAATACAAAGTAAAGTGTTAATGTACTTTTAAACCTTTTGGAAATCGCTTTAATTTTCTAAAGGATCAGGATCAATAGGACATGCATTAGAAACTTCAAACACTTAGAAGGAAAAGGAGATGGATAATAAGGGGCTTTTAGCTCCATACTTTTGAGCAATTATTTTTCCTAATACGTTGGTACCTGATATGCAAGTATCTAATATGTGACCTCTAAAGCAAATAATAGAGTTAGAACAGCTGGGGTTAAAACATCTGAGGGCAATGACAGGAACTATTAGTGCTGGTAAGGAAACAGCGATTGCCTTACTATTGGTGATCAGGCAATGGCAAAGATGTGAAGGATAATTGTGGTACCGAGTAAATAGATCCAATACCTATTTTGGTTAGATACATTGAATAGTCTGCTTGCTACAGTCGAATAGAAGATATAACTTATATAACCTAGAGGGGTTGTGCCAATATCTAAACATTTGCAAAATTTCTTAAGCATTTCAGCCCTCAAAAGAAAGAATTTATACAAGGGGATCTCATGATTAGGAGCTGGTGTTACAGCATTAGCTGTTTGATTCATATTACTTTCTCTATCCAACTTGAGCTACACAGAGGAATTTTTAATCTATAGACTGCAAAATTCAGCATCAGAAAACTTGCAGACTAACCAGCTTGAACTGAAATGTATAAAAGTTAAATTTCTTTTCTTTTCTTTTCTTTTTTGGTATTTCTGTTAGTTATGCACAGTAAGCTTCATTATGTACTTATTCATCTTTTATACATTTGCTCTGGTCCTACGGTTCTGATTGCCTGTCTGCTGCTAGGTATCTCGGATTTTAACACTAATCAGCCTTTTTTGGAAGGCAGAGATACCAAACTCTGCTGAATAATTCAAAGACATAGCCCTTTTAATCTGGATCTTGATCGAAAGGGATCCTGTAGCACCTGTGAGACAGAGAGAAAGAAGTTGGTAGCATAAGCTTTCATAGACTGAAGTCATCTGTTGAAGTCTACCAACTTCTTTCTCTCAGTCTCAAAGGTTCTGCTATATAATGTGTATCCCATCCTGCTTGAAATGACTTTTCATACCCCTTCTCTTCTGATTATTTTAGGAGTAATTGGTCAACATCCCAAAATAGGGGCAGATACTTTTTGGGCAGGTTCTGAAGTATCTTCCACAGTAAAAGGGGGATCCTAAAGCCCAGGAACTCAGATTTCAGATTCACATTAAGTGTACTTTCTTTCTAGAATCATCACATATGACACAAACAGTGTTATGTTCCTGTTGCTTTATTCTCTTGACTAGCCTATGCTTGAAAGCAATAGTGGATAGTGCATTTCTTTCTAGGTTCCTAGATATGTCATAGAAATATATTTTTAGGGGGGGGAAACCCTGAAATTCGGGGTTCCATGCCAGATAGAAAACCTTTTAGAAAATATCTTTTCTGCTGTGTTTCAAGTTAGTCCATTTCCGCAGAGAAAAAGAATTCCATTAACATGTCAATTGCATCTACATAACATAATTTTGTTTTTTATATGCTTATGTGTCAGAAACTATTTTACTTGTTAAAGGAAAACCTGAAACCTGCAAAGCTGGAATTGGAGCAGGAGAAAGTTACCTTTCTGAGATTAAAAAAAAAAAAATAGGGAACTGGAGGGGAGCACACACTTAGGAGACTGTATAAGATTCCTTTTGTGGGCTTTGTTTTCCAGACTGTGTCTTTGCTAACAGTACAGTATAAGGTACTGTAAGTTTTTTAATATGTACAAGTTTCTTCATGATGTATAGTTTACTTTATTCAGGAGAGGGAGCACATTAAACGTAATGACTGCATCACACTTGTTTTTTATCCCAGCTTGTGTCTCTGGTCCATTAGTCCTTTGAAGGTTAAAATTTAAAAGATAAATATAAAAAATACAGTTTAATGGCTTCTACTACAACCTTTAAAAACCTACCACCAAAATAGAGAATTTTGTTAGTGTTCTAAAATGACCCAAGTCATATGAATTTGAAAGAAGCAATCTTGTTGATACTTTGGATCCCTAATTCTAAAAGGACTTGACAAATATAAAGGTCAGGTTGGCCCTACATACATAAAATAACTGGAAGACAAGAGGAAGGCATTATAGATGATGGAGCCTAGAAGTTACTGTTCACACTGGAAAGCAATTTGCCACTTTCAGCACCAGTGGAGGATTTGCAGCAACCATCAGGAGTAGCCCTAGCTGAGCAAATTATAGCATCTAGCCTTGAGTATGAAGGGATGGAACAATACTGATCAAGTAACCAGACATGGGGCTTTTCCACACTACACTGTTATAGTGCTATTATTCCATTTTCAACATCCTATAGAATCTTGGGATTTGCCATTTAGTGGGTGGGCATTTAGAATTCTCAGCCAGAAGGCTCTTTAGCCTTTTTAAACTACAAACTCTAGAATTCCACAGGATGTTGAAAGTGGAACAATAGCACTATAACAGTGTAGTGTGGAAAGGCCTATAATCTTCACTGTGATACTTGCTAGATTCATTGCCACCACAAAACCTCCAGTAACTTATGCCAGCTATCAAGTGGACAAAAAGGCCTGACTTCAGAAGTCTGGACAGGATTATCCATGGACACCATGTTTATGAACACATCATACTAGCAAGCATTGGCCTTTTCTGCACCGGGTATTAAAACGGTGCAGAGCAACCTCCGACGGAGGTCGTCTGCACCGTGGAGTGGATTGGGATGGACTACTTTTCGTAGTTCCACACCTCAATCCGCTCCGAAGCGACCAGAACTGGTGGCGTGGCATGTTTTTTAAAAACCTCTTTTCAGAGGTTTTTAAAAAGCATGGAGCGTGCAGCTCCATAGCTGCGCTCCAGTGCAGATTTGCAGGCGCGCACTAGTGCGTGCCTGCAGATCTGCTGGGGGCGGATTTCTAGCTGGTGAGCTTCTCCGGTTGGTGGAGAGCCTCTGCCAGCCAGAAGCTGCCATTTTGGACGCCGGAGGACTGCGGAGCAGCGAGCTTGCACTGCTCCGCATGGCAACGGACTTACTCAGCTGCCAGTAAGCTCAATTTTAGCACGTTCTCTCCCGTTTCACCCTCCACATGCAGAAAGGGCCATTGTCTTTTTAATCTTTGGTTTGGATCTCAGCAACTATACTGAATGATCAGGTGACAGTGATGGAGCTAAAGCTTTCCATGACAGTGCATTCTTGACATAGGGTCAAGTAATCAAGCTGCTGCACAAGAGAAGTAAAAAAAAAACACCTTTATAATTCTTAGATTTTCTATGTAACCTTCTAATACTTTTTTTCAAATAAAAATAGTCTGAAGTTACATTTATTTGTTAAGTGGAATAAAAGATGATGGTTTGCAAACTAGGAGATTTTTGTGACTGTCCCTGTCTCCCTGAACCTTGACTAAAGTTTGCAAATGCTCAGTGACCCAGAAAAGGAGAGTGGTCACTTTTTTTCACAATAAGACCCCAGAGCCTGTAACAGCCATACATTATTTTTATGCTATATAGCTGAAACAAAGGGGAAACATTGAATTGGCTTGTTATATAGCTGTAAAGGGCAACATGACAGACCAACTGGCAAACCATACAAATGTGCCAAATAGAAGATGGAATCTTTAAACATGTTCAGTAACTATTTCACTAGAGTGCAGTCCCTTCATACCATTTAAAAAGAACTTCTGCAGGAGTATGTTTTCTATATACCAGATGCCCATAGTGGCAAGGTATATATGTTGTACCGTCCATATATTGCTCCTGATGGTTGTTTCTATGTCCATATGTAACAAAAATATGGAAAAATATTACAGCACAGAGAATGTGGTACATAGCAAATGCATATTTTGTCTGCTGGCTGCAAAGCCTTCTGTTCCACGAAAGAGGAAATTGAGTACCTCAGCTATAATAGCCTAGAGCTTGCATAACTAATTTTGCTCCCACTACCTTCCCTTGTGGTGGGGGTCCAGAAAAGAAGGATGAACCAAGCTAAAACCACCTTTCACTTCCTACCCAGGCTAGCATGATACAGCAGGACTTATTGATGGAAGATCCACCATTTGCCTCCCTCTACAATCCTAGATTAGGCTTCTTTGCTATTTTTTTATAGTGCTTATGTGATTGTTAGATTTCTTGCTCTTTACTAATCTTCTCTGCTGTTTTTTTGCAAAACTGGTTCTGAGGGAATTTTGTTCCATATACTTTGTAGAGTAATCCTGACTCAGTAATTAAGTAATGATGTCTTATCTGCAAACACTGTGTGTTACCAAATGACTGAAAACTTTTTTCATATACTGTATTTGCTGGCATATAAGACGCACATGAGTATAAGATGCATCCCATTTATACACTGGCAAATAGTATTTGCCAGCATATAAGGCACACTGGCATATAAGACACAGCCCTTTTTCAAACAACATTTTTCAGGGAAAAAATGAGTGCTATAGGCCAGCAAATACAGTACTTCCTATCCTGACACTTTGGAAAACTGCACATCCTTCTGTGACACAAACATTCAAATAAAGTAGTCTCATTTCTCTATATTACAGAGTGATGCCACGTTCTCTGGCTAAAATATTACCACAAAATGGTCATACTTGTTGCTTTCCATGGGGGTAGAGGGGTAGAGAGGGAGAGAGAGGCAGAAAGAAGACAGAAGAGACATGGATGCCAAAAGTTCAAATCATCTTCTTCACAACGTAAGCTGTATCAAGCTTGGTAGTTATGTATGTCAATTATTCTAAAAATTAATAACTTTCCCCAACATCTATTAAAATTTCTTCTATGTTTACACTTTTACCTAGTATGTCTTACACAGGCCCTTTCCGCACGTGGGAAAGGAATTGTGAAAAAACGCTACTCACCAGACTTCTTCAGTGTCTGGGCATGTCCGTCGGGATGAGGAGCAGTGCGAGCTCGTCGCTCCACACTGCTCCGGCGTCCAACATGGCAGCTTCCAGTTGGTGGAGGCTCTCCACCAACCGGAGAAGCTCGCCAGCCTAAAGCCCGGCCCCCGGCAGATCTGCAGGCACACACTTGTGTACGCCTGTAAATCTGCACCGGAGCGCGGGGACAGAGTGACATGGAGTTGCGCGCTCCATGCTTTTTAAAAACCTCTAAAAAGATGTTTTTAAAAAGCACGCTGCGTGAGCAGTTCCAATCACTCTGAAGTGGACTGAGGTGAGGAACTACAAAAAGTAGTCCGCCCCAGTCCACTCTACGGTGCAGAAGATCTCCATCGGAGGTCGCTCTGCACCGTTTTAATAGGCCAATGCGGAAAGGGCCACAGTCATAACATTTTGATTTCAAGTACATTCAAGATTTTATTTATCCATATTTTTTTTGATCAGGTATTATATTTATATTTAAGATTCTAGAAGTTAACAAAAGTACAATATAATATGAAACTAACAAATTCATATAAGGGTTTCAGGTTCTTTCCTAAGTTTTAAAAACTGTTATGGAGTTCTTCTCCTGGAGAATACATTCCCTATAAACCACGGGACATTGTCTATGAAAGATACAACAAAATTGGTTTAATCAAGCTCCATCTCCAACATCCATTTACATTTTGAGGAAATATTGTATTTACCCTCTCACTGATGTAAAAGGTATGAGGTAATTGATAGATGACAATTAAAAAGTTAGTATGTTCTAAGCCACTTGCCCACAATCCGTTTCATATTCTCCAATTTGCAATCCCAATTGATCTCCTGTCATCCCATTTTTTCAGGTGTTTTTAAAATGTCCCAGTTTCTCTCTTAATTCCGCTTTCCTCCTTTGTCTTCAGCTTACCTCCTTGCTGCAAACAGAGTTCAATGTGCAAAAGTACTTTGCCCTCAATTAATTCAATGGGGCCCAGAGCAAAATGCCACAGCCTCTCCTAGCCTGTGTATTTTTTCTCAGTAATAACTTCTGCGATCATCACCATACTGTGATGTTGCTTGGCCACACATCTCAGTTTTCATCTCTGAAATGTTGAAGGTATGCCATTTTTCCTTCATGCAGCTTTTATAAGTCCTCAGAATGTCAGATTTATCTCTTTGAAAACAAGCCAATTTCCTTAGTATTTCTTTGTTCATCATGCAATGCATAACAGCTTCCTCTCATAATTAATCTCCCTTCACAAAATAATGTTTGTTTCTCTATCAGTGTGTTTTTAAAAACTGCTTTTGAGAAGCCATCTATAGGTTCAAGATATATTTGGATCTTTCTCATAGCCACAAAAGTTCTTTAGGAAAATGTATTTCCTGTCATTATCTTGAAACATGAATCTATTGTAAAATTAATTAAATTCTGCTAAATAGCATTTAAACTTTAGTTTTAGATCTAGTGCATGTTGCATACATTTCTTCTCTGAATAAAC